>JAUJYP020000590.1:0-26060 GCA_030674075.2 Linum usitatissimum | reverse complement strand
CGAGCGTAGCTCGATCTACCTGCAACACCCGGACTGGCTGGTTCGCAACTCAAAAGGACGTCCAATCCAAATCACGACGGCGGAAGAGCGGCCAGGGGAGCGCGTGTATGTTCTCGATACGACGCATCCGGGCGCTCAGCGGTACCTGCGCGACACATACACCACGATGGTTCGCGAGTGGGGTGTGAAGTACATCAAGTTGGACTTCATGGACAACACGGCAATTGAAGGGAAATATTACCGTCCGGACACAACGGCGCTGGAGGCACAGCGCCTCGGTCTGCAGATTATTCGCGACGCCGTGGGCGATGAGGTCCTGCTGGACAAGGATGGCAGCCCGATGTTGAACCCGGTGGGGCTGGTGAACGATGGCCGCATCTCACAGGACACGGGACACACATTCGAGCGCAGCCGGGAGGCGGCTCCCGCGATTGCCGCGCGCTATTACATGCACCGGAACTTCTTCATCAACGATCCGGATGCCTTCACGGTGTCAAAGCAGGTGATTGAAGAGCGGACCATCAAGGCGCCGCTCACTCTGGATGAAGCCGAGGTGTCCATTGTGCTGTCGGCCGTAACCGGGGGGTTGTTCGAGATCGGCGATGATTTGCCCACAGTGGGGAAGGATCCGGAGCGGGTGGCGCTGTTGAAGAATCCCGAGCTGCTGCGCATGGTGAAACTGGGGCTTGCGTCGCGCCCGCTCGACCTGATGAGTTATGAGCCCGCCGATGAAATCCCCAGCCTGTTTCTGCTCCGGGAGAGTGAAGGCGAGTACATTCTGGCGGTGTTCAACTGGACCGCGAAGGCGCGCTCCCGACAGTTCGCGTTCGCGGACCTCGGCTTGCCGCCCTCGCAGTCGTATTCCCTTGCTGATGTGCTGCGTCCGGGCCGGCAGGTGACGGCGCACGCAGAGGCGTTAACTCTGGATCTGGCGCCGCGCTCGGTGCGGTTGATCAAAATCGCGCGGGCGAACGCGCGGCATTAGATAGGGAGCGCGGCGCGTTGGACGTCGCGAGTGCGGCCGCGGACATCCCGAGCGGGGGCCCGTCGATATCGCGAGTGCGGCCGCGGATAACAGGCGCGCGGCCGCACTCGTGTCCATCAGAGCCGGGTACAGACTGACTTCGTCTCGGTGTAGAGCTCGAATACGGCGCGCCCCATTTCGCGACCCCAACCGGATTGCTTGTAGCCGCCGAAGGGCAGGGCGGCGTCAAACACGTTGTAGCAGTTGATCCACACTGTTCCGGCTTTCAACTTGCTGGCGAGCAGGTGCGCCTTGCTGATGTCGCGCGTCCAAACCGCGGCGGCCAGACCATAGACGCTGTTATTCGCCGTCGGCAGGACCTCTTGCGGGTCGCTGAAGGGAATGGCCGTCACGACCGGTCCGAAGATCTCCTCCCGGACCACCTTCATTTCCGGCTTCACGTCCACCAACACTGTCGGCTGCACGAAATAGCCAGGGCCCCCCATCTTGCTTCCGCCGGCCACGGCGCGCGCGCCTTCCCGTTCGCCGGACTCGAGGAATCCGGACACTCGATCGAGCTGTTCCTGCGAAACCAGCGGGCCCATATGTGTGGCGGGATCGAGTCCCGGACCGACGCGGATCTTTTTGGCCGCATCGGCCACCCCCGCAACCACCTTGTCGAACAGACTTTCGTGTACGTACAGCCGCGACCCGGCCGTGCAACACTGACCGTGATTGAAGAAGATGGCATTCGCGCTGCCGGGAATAGCGGTGTCGAGATCGGCATCGGCCAGCACGATGTTGGGCGACTTGCCGCCCAGCTCCAGGGAGACTTTTTTCAGGTTGCCGGCCGAGGCACGCACAATGAGCTTGCCGACCTCGGTGGAGCCTGTGAAGGCGATCTTGTCCACATCCGGATGGGCGGCGAGGGCAGCGCCGGTGGTCTCGCCGAAGCCCGGCACGATGTTCACTACACCTGCCGGAAAGCCCGCTTCCTGAATCAACTCACCCAGCCGCAGGATCGACAAGGGTGTTTGTTCGGCGGGCTTCATGACGACGGTACAGCCGGCCGCCAGGGCCGGTCCCAGTTTCCAGGCCGCCATCAGGAGTGGAAAGTTCCAGGGAATGACTTGCCCCACCACACCTACCGGCTCGCGCAGCGTGTAGGCCAGATAGGCATCGCCGGGCACGGAGACTGGAATCGTACTGCCCTCAATCTTCGTTGCCCAGCCGGCCATATAACGGAAGTTGTCCACGGACAGGGGTACATCGGCCACTCGTGCGACCGCGAAGGGTTTGCCGTTGTCGAGGCTCTCGAGCTCCGCAAACTCATCCAGATGCTGCTCGAGGAGATCGGCGAGCTTCCACAGCATCCGGCCCCGCTCCGAAGGAGACATGCGGGGCCACGGGCCGCTTTCGAAAGCACGGCGTGCGGCACTCACGGCCTTGTCAATGTCGGCCTTGTCCCCTTCGGCCACGTGCGCCAGCACCGTACCTGTCGCAGGGTTGAAGGTTTCGAATTGTTTGCCTGACGCGCTGTTGACCCATTCGCCTCCGATGAGCAGCTTCAGAGGTTTGGACAGGAAGGTGTTAACCTTCGGGCTCACTTGCGTTGACATGTTGCACCTTGCGAATGGGTCTTCAGGGGAGGATGGGTTTGATGCCGGTGAGGACGCAGAAGTCGATCAGGGCGCTGTACAGCTCCGGTCCGTATCCCAGGCAGGCGTACTCATTCGTCCAGCTCTGCAGCAGCACGTCGATATCGCCATGAACGGTGACAAAGCCATGCGGCCAGAAAGGAATGCCGCACTCGTTCAGGCGCTGCTGCACCTGGTCTGCGGATGGCTCTGATACGGTTGCACGCGCGATGACCATCTGGAACTCGCCGTTGACACGGCCGAGTCGCGCCAGAACACCTTCACCGGGCTTGCAGATCAGCCGTACCGACAGTCCGCCTGCCTCGCCTTCCGTGGGAATGCCGTGCTCCGAAAATCCCGCCGGACCCAGTTTTCCGGCCAGTGAGGGCGGACAGGCGCCGTCGCCAATAATCTTGATCTCGCGCTTGGCGCGATCGATGTGTTGCAGGTCGCCGTAGTACACGGGTTGCTGACTGAGCTTGCCCAACAACAGCACGGTGAGCGCTGTGTTGGAATCGCCGAGTGTGGCAGTGCCGTACCCGTCCTCGAGCATCATGCTCTGGGCGAAGCAGGTGGCGGAGTAGTCGTTGCCCAATCCCGGAAAGGACTGAATTGTGTAGAAGTCGAACTTCTCGCGCTCGACCACTTTCTTCAGGGCCAGGTACAAGCGCTGGGAGCGCTCGTTCACGGGGTTGTTCTCGGGGGCCTGGCCGAACAACTCGAGCAGGCGCGGCCGCAGGGCCGCCAACTCGGCTGCGGTAATCGCCTGTGCTTCGCGTTGCAGCTCCGTGGTATCGCGGGAGTCGATGTCGACTCCAAACATCCGCATCCACTGCGACGGATCGGCGACGCCGCAGGTCTGGCCCATGCCGCGGCCGCCGAATGTGCCGAGCGTACGCATGTTGAGCCAACGCTTCATATGCGCGGCGCGTGCATAACTGGTGATTTTCGCAACCGTTGCGGGATCGTCGGCCGCGCCGTAGACAAACTGGTGAGGTATGCCGATTTCCAGCAGGCCACCGTGCATGACCAGGCCGCCGACAGGACGCCAGCCTTGCGATCCGGGGTGGGTCCAGATGAGGACCGCCTTGCCGCTCGCGACGAAGTCACGCACGGCCGCAACCAGATGGGCAGCCCAGACCCAGGTTCCGGAGAACAGCACGACGAGATCAATGTCGTCGTCGGATTTCATCTTCTTGAGGGCGACGCGCGCCTCGTCCTTCGATGCGATCACTGTGTCATGTTCGACAATCGTCATGCCCCCCTGGGTCAGCGCCTGCTTCGAGCGCTTGATGATCGCCTCGTCTATGAAGGGCGTGCCCATGGGATCTTTGAGCCCATCCTTGTGGACGCCATATACAATGAAACCGACGGTCGAGCGGATCAATTGACCTCCTTCCGAATGTGTCGATAGCGCAGTGTCTGTGACGTGTAGAGCGCAGCCATCGCCGGATCGGGCTCGATGACTTCGCGCTCGCGCACACAGGCCTCAATCGCCTGCGCGGTGTTGGCAAATTCGCCCACGGCTATACCAGCCAGCATGGCCGTACCGAGGGATGCAGCCTCTTCATGTTGCAGCCGATGGAGGCGGCAGCCAGTAAGGGCAGCGCGCAAGCGCATGCCGAGATTGGAACGTGCGCCACCGCCAGTGACGTACAGGTCGGAAATCGGTCCCGCGGCGGCGGCGAGTGCCTGCGTTACCAGGGCCAACTCGCAAGCTTGCCCTTCGAGGATGCCTTTGTGCAACTGGGCGCGATCGGTCCCTGGGCTGAGTCCTATGATGGCGCCCCGTGCGTGGGGGTTGAAATCCGGATTGCCGGTGCCGACCAGGTGCGGTGTGACGATCAGTCCAGTGGGGCTTTGCGGCGCGTTCGCTTCGAGCTGAGCGAACGCGTCGGTCGCCGGCGCGCCCAACAGATCATGAAACCATTTGACCATCATCCCCGAAGGAAAATAGGCCAGAGTCACGTATTTGTCCGGCACAACATGGCAGTACGTGTTGAGTGCTGCCTCGTAGGCCTGATCGTTCAGACTCGGAGTGTCACCGGCTGCCAAGAGACACTCGTAAGTGCCGATCGAATGCGAGACCCGTCCGGCGCCGACTGCGCCTGAGGCCAATGCACTGCAGGGCTGATCGTGGCCGCCCAGCACCACGGGCACTCCCACAGCCAGCCCCAACTGCGTGGCTGCATCGCTTCCCAGTCGACCCACGAGGGTTCCGGCCGGGAGCGGTGTGGGCAAACAGGACTCGTTGAGACCGGCTGCATCGAGAATTTCGCGCGACCACGCACGCGCACGAACATCGAAAGCCAGGTATCGCGCGGCCAGTGAGTGATCGACATAGGGAGGAAAGCCCATCTTCTGCAGCAGATAGCCAACCAGCGTTACGTAAGTCGCGGTGGCTTCGAAAAGCTCAGGTCGATGTTGGCGCAGCCACAGGATCTTCGGCAGCGGGTACATCGGATGAAGTGTGAGACCAGTGATATCAAATAGTCGGCGCCGACCGACCCGATTCTCCAACACTCCAGTCTCGTATACCGCGCGAGTGTCCTGATTCAGAATCGCGTTCATTACGGGCCGGCCGCGGCGGTCCACTGGAACGAACGTCTCGCCATGGGAGCTGAGGCATAGCGCACGGATCGGCTCGTCGCAAGCCTGTGTGTTGGATCGACATGCCTTGCACAGAGCATCCCAGAGGTTGTCCGGATTCAACTCCGCATGGGTCGCGGCTGGGAACTCGGCGGAACAGTCAAAGGAGTGTTGTGCCAACACCCGACCGTCGGCGGCAAAGACGATCGCCTTACACGAGCTCGAGCCGATGTCTATGGCCAGCAAGCTCATGCCGCGGCGCCCCCGGTTGACTTCGAGTGCGCTTCGAGGAACGTACCCACGGGCGCCTTCAGCTTGCGGCCGCCACCTTCTGCTGTTGTCTCGGTCAGCACAATGTTGCGATTGCGGAGCGCCAAGCTTGCAACGCCGCGAAAGTCAGAGGGTACCGCGAACAGCAGGATGACATAGCGTACGGTTTGGACGGACTTTGCGGGCAGCCAGCGATACGTACGCTCGCCGAAAAGGGGGCCTCGATCCAGGGTATCGCGCCGTGGCAGCGCGAAGGGTGTCGAGCTGAACTCCAGGCCACGGCACAGCGTCCGGCTGTTCCACGGGGGAGTGCTGCGATAGTTGGATTCCTGCCAGTTGCCCACCCAGGGGAAGTCGGCACGACGAAACGCGTACACCACCAGGAGCCCGAGCTTCGGATTGACGGCGCTGATGAAGCCGATATGGAGCTGGGCGTCCAGAAGTTGGGCGGTGTATTGGCCATAACAGCCAGGGGGCATCTCGCGTAAATCGACGGCCTCACCGCCTTGGCCGGGGGCTCCGGGCCAAATGAACTGCGCGTCCGGACACAGGAGGCTGCGGTCGCTGTAGCTTGCGGAACAAACCTGGGCGAGTGTGGCCGGCATGTCAACTCGGGTCTCAGGTCCCAAGAAAGGCGGCCCGAAGGTCACATGTTCATTCCAACAGACTGGCCGGTCGAGCGCGGCGAGATTGCGCGCCTGCTCCTCACAAAATATCACGGGCGCCCGCGGTGACGCGGTCACAGTGCGAGTGAGCTCGATGTCAGCGTGCGGCAAGGTGCATCCATAGCGTAAAGCGCCGCTGGGCCCGCGCAATCGCCGCCAGCGCGAAGACGGCGCCTCTCCGTGAGTGCTCAGGCCCGCGGCTGTCTCCTCGGGCGAGGGCGGTCCGAACTGATCAAAACTGATGCTGTGCCCGGCGATTCCCGCGAGCAACCGACCATCCGGTGGGGGGCCAAAGCGACGCTGGTGCCGGGCCGGGGAGTAGCGCTGTGGGTCCATGGTGGTCCATTGGGGACGCCACAGCGGATTCACACCCGGCCGGCTGCTCAACTCCAGCTCGCAGATGTGGCCGCCGCCTTCCAACACTGCCAATTGGCCCCACGGGGCCCGCAGGCGGTAGCCGGGCCGCTCATCCAGGACGTTTGCCGAGCGCGCGATTCGTATCTGTTGAGACGGCATGATGTGCGGATTCGAGCACCGGAGTGCCGTCCAGGATCGAACGGGCCTGCTGCAGGAAGGAAACGATGTTATGCGCCTGAAAGACATTGCGGCCGAAAAACAGGCCGGCCGCGCCGCTGCTGGTGATCTCCCGGATCACGCCCAGTGCCGCTTCGTCCGAACCCTGGCGAGTGCCTCCCAACACCAGGATGGGCAGCGGGCATTCGCGGATGACGGCTTGCATTGAAGCGGGGTCGCCCGTGTAGTCGGTCTTGACCGCATCAGCGCCCAACTCAGTCACCATGCGCGTATGCCGGTGCAGCCATTGAGGATCGGAGGGGTTGCGAACGTCCTTGCCCCGTGCCAGCGATTCCACTATCAGCGGTATACCGACACGCTCACATTCGCGCGCCACTTCGGCGGTGCGTGTGATTTCCCGGCTTTCAAAGTCAGTGTCGCCACTGCCGATCACCATGTAGGTCAACACGGCGTCGGCGCCGTGTCGCAACGCATCTTCGGGGCGAGCCAACATGGAGCTGCGCAGCTCATTGCCGCCGAGATGGGCTCGCTCGGACCAGATCGTAGTCCAGTCGATTCGGGCAATGATGCCGGGCGCGCGCCCGTCGAGCCGTAGATTCGCCAACTGCCGGATCAACCCCAGGTTGAGCAGCACGGAGTCCGCGCCGCCCTCAATAAACCGGCGGATCTGCCCTTGCGCGTTCTGCGTGCCCTCGATCGGTCCGAGCACCAGTGCATGATCGAAAGCCACTACCAGCGCCCGGTGCTCGGCGCCTCCCAGGACCCGATTCAACCGGATCGTTTTGCCGCAGTCAGCCAATGCCGGATCTCCCCGTCCACTTCAGAAACTGGGGATAACCTATGCCGAGCGTGATCGATCGTCAACCTTTTTTGTTCGTTTTTCTTCGGCTTGTATCTTTCCTCGCTGCGTCGTCACTTCCGGCCACCGTGACCTGCACTCCGCCGTCGCGCAGCTCGCGGATATGGCGCGGGTCTGTGCGTGCGTCCGTAACCAACACGTTGATGTCGCTGGCAGGGCCGACATAAGCGAAGGACTGCCGCCCGAATTTGCTGTTGTCGGCCAGGGCGATGCACGTCTTGGCCGCCTTGATAATCATTTTCTTGATCTGCGCTTCGTCGTGGTTCGCAGTCGAGACGCCGTACTGCGGATCGATGGCGCTGACCCCCAGGATCGCTTTGTCCACCCGGATTTCGGCGAGGGCACGCTGGGTCCATTCACCTGCCAGGTAGAACGTTTCCTTGATGAGAGCGCCCCCGGTGCACAGTACTGTCACGCCGGGGCTGCGTTGCAGCTCACAGACGATGCTCGGGGAATTGGTGACTACCGTCAGGCGTTGGCGTTGTGCCAGGCGTCGCGCCAGCTCGAAGACTGTGGTGCTGCCCTCGAGGAAGATGGTGTCGCCATCGAGCACAAATTGTTCCGCGGCCTGCGCGATTGCCAGTTTTTCCTCGGTCTTGCTGTGCAGGAGCGTGTCATAGGAGGGTTGGAAGTTGGTACTGGACATGCGCGAGACCGCGCCGCCGTGCGAGCGGACCAGCACGCCTTCGAGCTCCAGGGCTTCCAGATCGCGGCGAATGGTGACCGGCGTGACGTTGAGGCGTTCACACAGGTCCTTCGCGCTGACGGTGCGCTGAGCTGCCAGGATCTCGCGAATCTGGAAACGGCGTTCTTCTGCAAGCATGTGCGAGGGGCCTCGCTGACGGCGAATGATCGAATAGTAACCGAAAGGCGAACCCGGAGCGCTCTTTCGGGGTTCCCGCGGGCTGCAAGATGGTTGGAAAGCGATCACAAACTGACTACAGTCGCGTTACTCGGGTTTCCAGATGCGTCCCGAGACATCCGGGGGTGTCATGGGAATTGCCGAGAAAAACGGGGCCGCCGCGGCCCCCAAGCTGCGCCGTGCATTGGGTCTGCGGGACCTGGTGCTCTATGGAATCGTAGTCATCCAGCCGACCGCTCCCATGCCGATCTATGGCGTGGTGAGCACGCAGGCTCACGGGCACGTGGTTACGGCAGTGCTGTTTGCAATGGTGGCCATGTTGTTCACGGCCATCAGCTACGGCCGCATGGCGCGCGCCTATCCGAGTGCCGGCTCCGCATTTACCTATGTCGGTCAGGAGATCCATCCGGCCCTTGGGTATGTAGTCGGGTGGGGCATGGTCATGGACTACCTGCTGAATCCACTGATCTGCACCATTTTTTGCGCGCTGGCCGGTAACGTTGCCCCCGGTGTCCCGTACCCGGTGTGGGTTGTCTTCTTTGCGGCCCTGCTCACCGGCCTGAACCTGTTTGGTATCCAGATCGCCGCCGGCATCAACGACGCGCTCGCCATCGGCATGGGCGTTGTCATTGCCGTGTTCTTCGTGGCCGTCGCTCATTTCGTATTCGCCGCGCCGCCTGCGGAGCCGGGATTCTGGTGGCATCCGTTCTATGATCCGCGAACTTTTGACATGCGCCTGGTGCTGGGTGGCACCTCGCTCGCGGTGCTGACCTATATCGGCTTCGATGGCATTTCCACCCTGTCGGAGGAAGCAAAGAATCCGACGCGCGACATCCTCTTCGCGACGGTGCTCGTATGCCTGATCACGGGCCTGCTGGCAGGCCTCGAAGTCTATGCGGCGCAGTTGGTCTGGCCCACTGCAAAGCCGTTTCCGAACGTCGATACCGCTTTTGTGCACGTGGCTGGAATGGCGGGCGGATCGTGGCTGATGCTTCTGATCAACGGCACGTTGCTCGTGGCGACAGTAGGCTCAGGCATGGGCGCACAGCTCGGAGCCGCGCGCCTGCTCTATGCAATGGGTCGCAGCGACGCACTGCCTCGGTCATTCTTCGGTGCGCTCGATCCGGTTCGGCAGATCCCGCGCAACAACGTCCTGTTTGCCGGTGCACTTGCTCTGATCGGCGCTTTGACCCTGAGCTACGAGCGCGGCATCGAGTTGCTCAACTTTGGCGCGTTGGTGGCGTTCATTGGCGTCAATGCCGCTTCGCTCGTGCGTTACTACGTGCGTGCGTCGGAGCGGAAACTGATCGATGCCCTGGTGCCTTTGAGCGGCTGCCTGGTGTGCTTTTCGCTTTGGTGGGGCCTCAACCTGCAGGCGAAGATCGCCGGCGCGGCCTGGATGGCCGTGGGGTTGATCTACGGTGCCTACCGGACTCGCGGCTTCAGTAAGGAGCTCGCCCTGTTCTGATTCCCGCCGCCGGCCGGGCCTCATACTCACCGGTCGGCGCCCCTCGCCGTGACGCTCGTCGCCGTCCGCGCTGGCGATGCTTGCGCGCACCTATTGACATTTTCGAACAAAAAAATAATCTTAGGAACAAATAGGGTCACAAAACGACTCTAAACGATCATTGGCTGGGGGGCCTCCTGCATGGTTAAGCGTTTCGCATTGCTGGTCACGGTCGCGAGTCTGGGCGCGCAAACGGCCGCCGCCGATGATGAGGTGATGCCGGTGGTCGTGGTGACCGGCCTGAGGGGCAGCCTGGAGAAATCCCTCGAGCTGAAGAAGAACGCCGACATTGTTCTCGATTCCATCAATGCGACTGAGCTGGGCCGCTTTCCGGATGACGATGTCGCAGATTCCCTGAGCCACATCACCGGTATCTCGATCACGCGAACCACGGGTGGCGAGGGCCAATACGTAGGCGTACGCGGTCTCGGATCCCAGTACAACATTGTCACGCTCAATGACCGGATTCTGGCGACCGACGACGATGGCCGCGATTTTGCTTTCGATATTCTGCCGGCCGATGTGATCTCGGGTGCGGACGTACTGAAGTCAGCGCAAGCCTCCGCGCTCGAAGGCAGCATCGGTGGCACCGTCAATCTGCGATCCGCCCGGCCGTTTGACAATCCCGGCTTGCACGCGGCGTTGCGCGGCGAGCGCAGCTACAATGACATGTCCTATTTCGGTGGCACGAAAGTTTCCGCCTTCGCCAGCGACACCACGGCGGACGGCCACTTCGGTCTCCTGCTGGGCGCCGTGTATTCCGACACGAAGACGCGCACCGACGCGCTCAACTACAACACCTACGATCCAAACAATCCGGGTGTCTGGCCTGTCACCGGCACCGGCGGCCAACCCGCGGTAGGGGAGTGCTGCATCTCCTTCGGCTCGGTCATCGACCGCAAGAAGCGCACCGCCCTGTCAGGGACGGCCGAGTGGCGCCCCACCGAGACACTGAGTTTTGTCCTCGATGGCATGTATACCAAGCTTCGCGATCCGCAAGTGGGCTACAACGAGGCATTCACGCCGACCTTTGCCTACGACTCCGCCGGCAATCCGGAATGGTCGAATGTGGTGGTCAAGAATGGATTGATCACCTCGTTCACAGCCAACAACTTTGTCCCGGAAGTGGTCAACAATTCCATTGACCGGGTAGTGGATACTTCGTTGCTGGGCTTCAAGGCCAACTGGAAAGTCACCTCGACACTGACCCTGGCCGCCGACCTGTATCGCTCCAAGGCCAACCGGCCCGAGGGCGGCAACGACTCGTTCCTCGCTGCGGGTGTGGGCTTCGATGGAGCTACGCAGGGCGGTACTCTGCAGTGGAATAACACTAACGGCGGCATGCCCAACATCGGCGTGACGTTGGCGGACGGACGGGACTACGCGACGGCACTCGCCGCCGGTCAGCTCGGTAACGACGTCTGGAATCCGCACTACGTCGGCTTGAACGGCTATACCATCCATGATTCGGTGACCGGATTCACTCTGAACGGCGCCTGGCAGATCGACAAGGGACCGTTGGAGCACGTGAGCTTCGGTGTAGCCCAGACGCGCCGCGTGAAATCGCGCGCGGATATCAGCAACACGTGGAACGCGGGTGACGGCCAGTACAGCAACCTGTACGTGACGCCACCCGGAATGACTCCGATCACCTTCGGTTCGCTCGGGGCCGACGTGATCTCGACCACACGCTTGCCCAATTTCATGCACGGTGCCGGCGGATCCTTCCCACAGATCATCCCCGTATTCAACACGGCAGCCTATCTTGCCGCGCTGCGTAAGCTCGACGGCACGCCCAACCTGCAGCCGGGCGTCGCGCCTGGAACGCTCTACGACTTCAACCTGACTCTGCCTCGGTACAACCCGGCGAATTCCTATGATGTCAAGGAGGACACGACGGCGTTCTTCGGCGAAGCGGTGTTCGCTGGATCCAACTGGTCCGGAAACGCGGGACTGCGTTTCGTGCGAACGACGACCCACTCCTCGACATCCTCGCACGAGCTGCTGTCGTTCTCCGACCCAACCCCCGATGTCCCGACCGCCTCGCCAATTCCCAGCTACGGTCCGGAAGAGCCGTTCAGTGCCAAGGGTTCTTATACAATGGTTCTGCCGTCGGCGAACTTCAGCTACTGGATTCTCCCCAGGCTGCAGTTGCGAGCCGGTGTGGCCGAGACCATGGCCCGCCCGGAGCTGAACCAGCTCGCACCGACGGTGACCGACAACACCGAGAACCGGGTCTATTATTTCTACTATTCGGGCAACGCCCAACTCGAGCCCATCCGCTCCTACCAGGAGGACCTGTCGCTCGAGTGGTACTACCGGCCCAAGGCCGCGCTCACCCTGGCCTTGTTCAATAAGAACCTGCGTAATTTCATTACCACGACGACAATCCCCAACGCGGTTCCCGTGACAGGCTATGTCGGTGCGGATCAAACCCCGCAGACTTTTGAATATTCAATCCAGAAGCCCATCAACGGCGACCGTGGCGAGGTCCGGGGCGCCGAGTTCGGTTTCCAACACATCTTCGACAACGGTTTCGGCGTGCACGCGCAATACACCCACACCTGGACGAAGGCCTATGTGCAGGGGCAATACGTCGGCCAGCTCGAAGGAGTGTCACCGTCGACAGCCTCGCTCGGCGTGCTGTATGAGGCCGGCCCGATCAGCGCCAACGTCTCGTGGGACTACACAGGGTCGTTTGTGGCACAAACCTTCACCGAAGTACCGGGGTGGCCCGCGATCTCCGACTCATTCAGTTGGGTGACTTTTGCCGCGTCCTACCAGTTGCGGCCGCAGATCAAGATCTACTTGGAAGGCAAGAACCTGGCCGATTCGGTGGCGAAGACCTTCCTCAACGGGCGGCGTGATGCTATCTGGAGTGCCGGATCGACCGCCGCCGGCAGCAGCGTGGGGCAGGGTTATAGCGCGTACGGGAGGACCTTCACTGCCGGCATTGCCGTCAGGTTCTGAGGACCACTGGATCCACGTGAGCCCGAATCGCCTGAACAATGCCTCCGGGTCAGGATCGCGGCCTCTGAAGGCGCGGAAAGCCATCTCAGCGGGCACCCGTGTGCCCACCGAGAACACGGTATCGAGCCACCGCCGCGCAGTCTCCTGGTCGTAGAGGCCATTCGGGGCCGTGAAAATGCCTCGGCCGCGTCTGCAGCCATCAAGTCAGGCCACAGGTACAAATTAAAGACTGGCGGCGTAGTGGCAAGGCAAAAACGTCAGGGATGCCGTTCTCGAACCGCTCATTGATCCATACCAGGTGCTGCTGCTCGACTATCCCAGCCATGCGCGGGCAGGCGGGTGGGCCGCCAGCCCCACCCGCCCATGGCAATCAGCGCCGATGCACTTCAGGGTTTGTATGAAATCGCATAGGACGTCGATTGGAACGTCGGTACCTTCGTTACATTGGCGACATAATCGCAGACGCGGTCGGCCGGTTCTGCCCCCGGGCCCGTGGCAGCGCCCCAGTAGGACTTGTTGATGGTCGCCGCCGCGCCGGTAAAATTCTCGATTGCGCAATTCGTGGCCGTCTGAGTGCCATTGCCGAAAAAGTTGCTGTTATTGACCGTCACCGGGCCGTTACCGCGGATGGCGACTGCGGACTCCCAGTTGCCAATCGCTTCCGAGCCGGAGATCACCACTGGAGCGAAGAGGTTGAACCCGACCACGTTGCCGCTCGAAATGTCGTTGGTGAATGCATTACCGATTCCAGGGCCGGTGTCGGCCGACACCTGGAATCCGGCACCGCCACCGGAGGCCAGAGAATTGACGATAGTGTTGTAGGAGCCTGTGATATTGAAGCCGGCGCCTGACCCATTGATCGACAGGTCGTTGTCGAGTTTGTTGTATGAGCCCGTGACATAGAAGCCGGACTCGGAACCGGAAGCAATGTTGCCCGACAGGGTCGCGTGGGACGCGTCGAGGCGCACGGCGAAATAGTTTGAGCCGGAGATCTGGAAACCCTGCTGCGGTAGGCCGAAGACGGCGTGGTCGGCCGTGATCCGCACCGCATGGATCAAAGTCCCGGCATCCGCGAACGCTCGCACATCTATCCGGGTCAGAAGGGCACCTCCCTGGGAGATGATTGTGACAGCTTTGTCGACTTTGACGACACAATAGCAGCCGTAACCGACCTCGCCATTCTCTTCGCCCGGTTCGCCCAGCACCCCGTTCTCATTGAGATCGCCGTAAACGCCGGGCAGCACATAGATAGTGTCGCCGGCCTTCGCCCGGCGCACGGCTTCACTGATTGACCGGCACGGCGAGGCACCGGTGCAACTGTTGCTATCCAGACCATGCCCCGAAACCTGCCACTGGGTGGCCTGGCTGGGTGTGGCGCCCACTGCAACCAGCATCAAACAAAAGACAAAATAAACTCGCGCGGTGAATCCCTGCATGGAATTTTCCTTATTGTGATTGGTGTTGATCCCCGGTCGGTATCTTACATTAGCCCAAGTTCACTTGCTGCTGTTCCCCGGTGAAATCACACGCCCGTACTCCGACGCGCGACCCAAGCGGTCGAACATGCGGTAAGCAGCACGTGAGACCTGCGCGATGGCTTCCTCACCGTCGCGATCGTTACGCAGAAATGTCGTCATGACGCAAATGATGTAAGGCCGACTCGCGAAAATAACACCCGAGTCGTTGCGCACGCCTTCGAGGGAACCGGGCTTGTTGGCGATCCGCAGATCCTCCGGCAGATAGCGCGGAATCCAACTGTCCTTGGGCGTAGCCAATACCTTGAAGAAATCATCGGTGAGGGCCTGGTTGACCACCTTGTTGTGATACAAATCATCGAGGAGGGTCATCATCTCGCGCGGCGTAGCGACGTTTTCCCGACCCTCGCCGGCCGCTTTGAGATCCATCATCTTGCGGCGCAGGCGCACGTGCCGCAGACCGAGGCTGTCCAGAAACGCATTCACGTTCTCCATCCCCACCCGGTCAATCAGAACATTGGTAGCGGAGTTGTCACTGACCGCAACTACCATGGTGGCGAGGTCACGATTGGTCACTCGTGTAACTCCGGGAGTGAGTCCGCCCATGATGTGACTGTCGGCAACCAGGTCAGCGGCATTGACTGTGTAGGGATCGTCGAGTTTGAGCTTTCCCACCTGGTGCTGGCGGTAGAGCTCCGCGAGCACGGCGATCTTGATGGAGCTGGCCTGCGGGAGGACTTCGTCCGGGTTGAGAAAGAAAGTACGTCCCGTTGTGAGATCCTGGATGGCGACACCCATGACCCCGTCGAGGTGCGCATCAATCTCGCGGATCTCGCTCTCCAGCTTGTGCCAGAGAACGGTTTCCTTGTCGGCGGTCACCTCTTTCGGGCAGCACGGTGACGCTGCCCGAGCCACACTGATGGCCATCAAGATCGTGACCAGGCAATACCGGTATATTGTTTTGCGCATCGTTCGTCTATCCCGAGGATAAAGAAGTGACAGCCATCCCAGCAGTCGCGAGGCCCAGTGTCAAATGAGTGACCCCCTGGCCTCGACAATATCACCTGCCTGGAAGCCCGCCGCCGTGGTGTTCGATTGCGATGGGCTGCTCGTTGATACCGAAGGCTGCTGGTCGGTCGCGGAGGGCGAGATATTCGCGCGATCCGGATTGAGCTTCGGTCCACCGCAGAAGGCGCAGTTGATTGGCAAATCCGTTACCGACGAGGCGCGCGAGATCGCGAAGGCGGTCGGAGGGAACAGCAACGCACGCGACATTGAGATCGAGCTGCTGGATCTTGCGTTCAAGGCGATTGACGCGGGCGCCCGAGCCATGCCAGGTGCGGTGAGTATCGTTGAAAGGATGGGGCAAGTGCTGCCGATCGCGGTGGCGAGCAACTCGCCGCGACGGCTGCTCGACATGGCGCTCCAACGGGGCGAGCTTGCCCACGCTTTTCGGGTGACCGTCGCGGGCGATGAGGTACGCGCTCCGAAACCTGCGCCCGATGTGTATCTCGAAGCGTGCAGGCGTCTGGGTGTTGCTCCGGAACATGCGCTGGCGTTCGAGGATTCAATGACCGGTGTGTTGGCCGCGAAAGCGGCAGGGATGAAGGTGATCTGTATTCCAACTCTGAAGGGGTTGGCGTATCCCGCGGATGCGGTGTTCGACTCGCTGGGTGATCGCCGCTTGCTGGAGTGGCTCGGCACTTGGATGTTGGCTTTGGCCGCCGAGCACCTGAGGTCGGGCAATCCGGCCGAAGCCATTGGCCCATTGGTCGAAGCGGCGCGTCTGCGGCCGGCCAACGCCCTCATCCTCCACGACCTCGGCCTTGCCTATCTCGAGGTGGGGCAGATTTCGAATGCCATTACGGCTCTACAAGGTGCAGCCGCAGGCAACCCGGGCGATGCCGACACGCAGTTCCGCTTGGGAATCGCTCTCGAGACGGCAGGCGAAATTGCCGGTGCCATCGTGGCATACGACCGTGCTACTGAGCTCGATCCCTCTTTGACCGAGGCATGGTTCCGGGCCGGCGCATTGGTCTACACACTCGGCCATCGCGACGAAGCAATCGGCTGCTTTCGCCGTGCCGCGGCGACGGGTCCGAAAACCACATTCGGCCGCCTGGGGAAGGCGAGAGCCCTTCTGACCGAGGATCGTGACGAAGAGGCAGAGCGCGTGCTCAGGCGGACCCTGTCGCAAGACCCATCGAACGCAATGGCCCACGATCTTCTCGGCAATCTGCTCGCCGAGTTTGGCCGTTTCGATGAGGCGCATGAGTGTCTGCAACGCGCAATCGCGTTGGCACCGCTGCTGGCGGGAAGTTACTACGACCTGGTGCGATGCCGGGCCGTCACCCACGACGATGGCCTGATTCAGAAGATGACCGCGGCGCTGGCGACGCCAAAGCTCGAGAGTGCGCAGTGCCTGCGGCTTCACCTCGCGATTGGCAAGGCGGCGGACGATCTCGGCGACTACGCTCTTGCGATGAAGCATTTTGACGCCGCTGACGGCGTGCGCCGCGGCCCGAAGTCATTTGACTCCGCCGCATTCGCTCATGAGATTGACCGTCTAATCGCCCGATTTACGCCGGAAATGAGCGCGAGCGCGCCCGACCTGGGCGTCAACGACGCAACGCCGGTGTTGATTATCGGCATGCCTCGGTCCGGCACGACGCTCGTTGAGCAGATCATCTCCAGTCATCCTGAGGTGGGTGCGGGCGGCGAGCTGAATTTCTGGAATGAGCGCGGGGCGCAATGGCACCGAGCCGGTGCCGGCGGTAGCGAGCGGCCGTTCATCAGCAGCGCGGCTGCGGACTATCTCGAAGTGCTGCGCGGGATTGCCCCGCGCGCGAAGCGCGTGACGGACAAGATGCCCTTCAATTTCCTCTGGGCCGGCTTGATTCATTTGGCATTCCCCCGCGCCGTGATCATCCACTGCCGGCGCAATCCGCTCGATACGGCGCTGTCGATCCACCAGACCCACTTCCATCCCAGTTTGGCCTTTCCAACCGGGGGTGCCGAGCTGGTGGCGTATTTTCGAAGTTACCAGCGGCTGACTGATCACTGGCGGCGTGTATTGCCAGTCGATCGCTACGTCGAAGTCAACTATGAGGAGTTGACTCGGGAGCCTGAAGCCGGAATCCGGCGGATCATTGCGTCTTGTGGTCTGCAGTGGCACGACGCGTGTCTGCATCCGGAAAAAAATCCGCGCGTCGTGAAGACCCCTAGCAAGTGGCAGACCCGACAGCCCATCTACCGCAACTCAGTTGCGCGCTGGAAGCGCTACGAGCCGTGGTTGGGTCCGTTGCGGTCTCTGCTCAATGAAGAAGTTTGAACGTTAGCTGAAAGCTCGACTGTAGGCCGCTTTGTCCGGTCACGAAACTGTCTTCAAGGCTTCATGACACGTCGGTAGATCCTTCCTGAGGAATTTCTGACACCCGAAGGGAGGGGAGACAACATGTCTCAAAAGAAGTCTCGAGTCAATCCGCTGCGGCCGCTGGCTGGACTGTTAGCCACTGGCTTGACAGTACCGGCCGTGATGGCTGCTGATTCCGCGCCATTTCCTACCTATGTCACCGGTCCCCAGCCGAACGGTTCGTTCGTCGTGGGCAACGGTCAAGTTATTACGCCGGCGGGTACGCAGGTTGACCTTGGCATTCGCGTGCGCGCGAAAGCCATCGCGTTGAACCCGAATCCGCACAATCACACGGCGGCCGTACTCACTTTGGGCGCCTCCCAGGCCGTCGAGGTATTTGACACCCGCACCGGTGTGGTGGTGCAGGACTATCTGGCGCTGGGAGCCGACTCGAGCGGCAGCTACGGCGGGATCGCGTACTCAGCGGATGGCAAGTACCTGATATTCAGCCAGGACAGCAGCAACGTCACCGTGGCCAAGGTCTCGGACCAAGGCGTGCTCAGCGACAATCTCCAGGTCAGCGTGCCTGCCGACAATTCCTTCATCAAGTGCTTCTCGAACAGCCCCCCCGGCAATTCCCGCGACTGCGGCACTTTCTATTCGCCGAGCACTTCCTATCCAGGCGGCGTGGCATTCTCCAAGAGCGGCAAGAGCGCCTACGCGCTGTTGAACCAGAACAACACGCTCGCCCAGATCAACCTGGCCGGCTCGAAACCGGCGCTGGTCAAACAGATCCGTGTCGGTAACGCGCCGCACAGCATCCTGACCAACAGCGCCGGCACCGTGGCCTACATCAGTAACGAAGGAGGCCGGGCCGCGACGGAGGAGGACTTCCAGATCTACTCCGCCGGAACTCCGATTGTGGCTGACCCGATTGTGGGTTCCGCGACTACCGGTACCGTGTCGGTAGTCGACTTGGCGTCGATGAAGGTGACCGCAACCATTTCGACCGGTCTGCATCCAACAGGTATGGCGTGGTACGGAAAGGACCTGCTCGTAGCCAACACCTACAGCGACTCGATCTCGGTGATCGACGCGCAGACCAACCAGGTCAAACGGACAATCAACCTGCCTTTGCCGATCAAGGTGCCCGGACAAAAAGGCGCTGCCTACGGTGCCGCTCCGAACGCGATTGCAGTCGACGCCAAGAAGGGCATCGCCTACGTGGCGCTGTACAATGCGAACGCAATCGGGGTCGTCGATCTCAGACGCAACGAGGATGACTCCCTCGTGGGCATGATTCCCGTCGCTTACGCGCCGAGCTCGGTCGTACTCGATAAATCAGTTGATGACCAGCAACACAAGGAAAGGGATGTGCTGATTGTCGCCAACGACAAGGGCGTCGGCACGCGGTACTCGTTCGAGACCGACTATAACGTGACCGGTTACAACACCCACCAGGACAACGGAACGGTGAGCCTCGTTCCCGTGCCGAACGAAGACCAGCTGGAAAACATGACGAAGCAGGTCTACGCGAACAATCACTGGGATCTGAAGCAGAACATCAAGGCGGCCGGCGGCGGTAGTCATTCCGAAGAGCCGGTAGCCATCCCCGAGAAGATCGGTGATCCCTCGCTCATCAAGCATGTGTTCCTGATCATTCGTGAAAATCGCACCTACGATCAGGTGTTGGGAGATGTTGCGGCCGGTAACGGAGATCCGTCACTGACGGTATTTGGTGCTGCGATCACTCCGAACGCGCACACGCTGGTACAGCGGTTCCCACTGCTCGACAATTTCTACGATCCGAGCCGGCAGTCGGCTGACGGTCACCAGTGGATCTCCGAGGGCATGGCACCCTACGCCGATGACATCCAGTCACCCGACTGGAATCGCAGCTATCCGGGCGGCAACGCGGGTGATGCGCTCGCCTACACCAGCAAGGGCTTCCTGTGGTCCGAGGCGACCGCCGCGGGACTGCCGGTGAAGATCTATGGCGAATACGTCGAGAACGACACGTTCAAACAGCCGAACGGCTCGACCACCGAACCGAGTTGGAGCGAGTTCTACACGGACGCGAAGCGTTTTGAAGCCGGTCAGGAAAAGACGCTGTACTATCAGAACACCATCCAGTCCGAGTCCTCCATCCCGGCCATCTCGAGTCACCTGGTCAAGAACTTTCCGCCGTTCGATCTGGGCATACCGGACCAGTTCCGCGTCGATCTGTGGCTTCAGGACTTCCAGAAAGATGTCGCGGGCGGCACGGTACCCGCTTTGAGCGTCCTCTGGGTCATGGATGATCACACGGGCGGCCCGCCGACTGCCGCCGCGGAACAGGCCGACAACGACCTGGCAATCGGCCGCATCATCGACTACATCAGCCATAGCAAAGTGTGGGGTTCTTCGGCCATCTTCATCGAGGAAGACGATGCGCAGAACGGTGTCGACCATGTCGACGGCCATCGCAGCCCGGGCTACGTCGTGAGCCCGTACGCGGTGCAGCACGGTCCTACCGATCACACCTACTACACACAAGTCAACATGACTCGCACGATCGAACAGATCCTGGGCCTGCCGCCCATGAATCAGTTCGATCTGGTGGCCTCGCCGATGCGAACGGCCTTCGTCAAGGGCAAGCCGCCGGAGGCGAACTTCGCGCCATTTGACCACGTGCCGAACCTGGTGCCGCTCGATCAAGGCGTGACTGCGGCGAGCGCGCAGAACCGCTCGGGCAAGGCAACGGCTGCGGATATCCTCGAGGCTGCGTGGCTGAAGAAGAAGAAGCAGATATTCGCCGGCAAGTTGACCAAACCCGATGCCGAGGATCCTGACACCGTCAATCATCTGAACTGGTATCAGACGACCGGGTTTGTCGAGCCATATCCGGGTGAAACCCGGGTTCGTCATCCGAAAGAGTTCACCAACAGCGCACCGCCGGCTGACCAGGACGACTAGCCTGCGTTTTTCCTTTAACGTAACGCCCTCTCCCGATTGGATCATCGGGAGAGGGCAGTGATTGCGTGAGAACAGTCACGCTCGAGGGCAGCCTGCCAGCGTAACTTTGCCGACGTCGTCCAACTACGGGGCCGGGTTGTTATGCGGTGTGTCGCCACGATGCTCATTGGGATCGCGCTATGCGGCTGCGCCAGCAGCTCAGTCGTTCACGGCGTGAAGGTTACTCGTAACGTTGCCGACGTGGAGCGTTGCAAACACATCGGAGCCGTGCAGAGTGTGCCCCCGTATTCGCTGCCAGGCGAAGACATGGAGAGGATTCGCGACCGGGCCATAGAAGTGGGCGCCGACACGGTCCTGCTCAACACTTCACGACGGGATTCCGCCTCTGGTATCGCCTATCGCTGTCGGACGTCGTAATCTGACACACCTCTGATGCGGGGTGGTGCTGGAGAGGCGTCGTGGCGATATTGGTTATCGGACTCGCGATATTCCTGGGTATCCACTCGATTTCCATAGTCGCTCCGGGGCTGCGCGCCCAAGCTGCGGCGTCGATGGGCCCCAATGCCTGGCGGGGTGTCTACTCGCTCATCTCGGCGGTCGGTTTCGGACTGATCCTCTATGGGTTTCATCTGGCGAGGCAGGCGCCAGTCGTGCTTTACATCCCTCCCGCGTGGATGCGGCACGTCACGTTCCTTCTCATGCTGCCGGTGTTTCCTCTGATTCTTGCGGCGTACATGCCAGGCCGCATCAAGAGCGCGATGAAGCACCCAATGCTTGCGGCGGTGAAGTTCTGGGCTGTCGCGCACCTGCTCTCAAACGGCATGCTCGCCGATGTTCTGCTGTTTGGCTCATTCCTGGTATGGGCGATATGCGATCGGATTTCGCTGAAGCGCCGTACGCAGGTCATCGCCACCGCCCCTCCGGGCCGTTTCAACGACCTGATTGCAGTAGTTGCGGGCCTGGCGATTTACGTGTTCTTCATCCTGTCGGCCCATGCATGGCTGTTCGGTGTCTCACCCTGAAGCTTGGTGCGCTGCACACGCGGAATCGAACTTCGCATTCGACTATCATCCCCGACCGACATGCGTATCGACGCGCGGCCAGGGGGTGAATCGTGTTCGATTTCCGGCAGTTCCTGTCTGACAGCGACTTCATGCCGCATGGCATGTGTTACCTGTGGCGCCCGGACATCCTGTCACTGCATGTCGTCTCCGATACCCTGATTTCCCTTGCCTACTTCTCGATCCCACTCACGCTGCTGTCGTTCGTACGGGCCCGCAAGGACCTGCAATTCAACTGGATGTTCGTCTGTTTCGCGATTTTCATCATTGCTTGCGGCGCAACACATGTCATGGATATCTGGACGATCTGGCACCCGTCCTACTGGGTGAGCGGAACCCTCAAGGCAATTACCGCGCTTGCCTCGGTGCCAACGGCGATCCTGCTGGTCAAGCTGATGCCCGTTGCCCTGAAGGTCCCGAGTCCGTCCACCCTCCAGGCCGCGAATGCGAAGCTGGAGCGCGAGATCATGGACCGTGAGCGCATCGAGCGGGAGCTGGTGAATGCCAACCAACTGAAAAGTGAGTTTCTGGCGAGCATGTCGCACGAGCTGCGTACCCCGCTCAACGGGATCATCGGCTTTACCGAGCTGATGGTTGACGAGAAGGCCGGCGCACTGAACGATGTCCAGAAGGAATGCTGCACCCACACGCTCACCAGCGGACGGCACCTGCTGCAGCTCATCAACGACATCCTGGATCTGTCCAAGATCGAGTCTGGGCGGATGGAGCTGAATCTCGAGCCCTTCGACCTGCAGACCGCCGTGGACGAAGTCATGGTGGTCGCGAACCAGCTCGCCTCCCGGAAGAGGATCACCATCGAACAGAATCTATCCACTTTCTTCCACACGGTGACGCTCGACCGGCAGAAGTTCAAACAAGTGCTGTTCAACCTGGTTTCCAACGCGGTCAAGTTCACGCGCGAGGGCGGTAGTGTGTCGATGAAAATCGACACGGCGTCGGCGGCGGTGCTACGCGCGGAGATCCGTGACAGCGGAATCGGCATCAAACCCGAAGACCTGGGCCGGCTGTTCGTCGAATTTCAACGCCTCGACAGCGGCCGGGATGTATCCCAGGAAGGAACAGGGCTGGGGCTTGCGCTCACGAAACGCCTGGTCGATTTGCAGCGCGGGCGGATCAAAGTGGAGAGCGAGTGGGGCAAAGGGAGTCTGTTCACTGTGCTGTTGCCGCTCGACGCAGCGTCGGCGGCTCCCGCGGCTACCTGAGGTCGCAGGAGAGTGGCCCGCATATTCGTGATCGATGACAACCTGCTCAATCTCAGGTTGTTGACCATGATATTGCGCAATGAAGGCCATGAAATCGATCAGGCCGAGGACGCCGAGCAGGCGCTGCAACTGCTCGAGCAGGTCGTTCCGGATCTGTTTTTGATCGACATCGCGCTGCCGGGCATGGATGGGCTGACCCTACTGCGCCAGCTGAAGGCCGAGCCGCGCTTTGCATCCGTGCCCATGGTCGTGTTGACGGCCTTCGCCATGAAGGGGGACGAAGCCAAGGCGTTTGCGGCGGGTTGCGATGACTATGTCACCAAACCCATTGACACCCGGGCGCTGCCGAAACAAATTTCCGCATGGCTGAGCAAGGGCGCGCAGGCGGCCAAGGATCGACAATGAGAGTGTTGGTTGTTGAGGACAACGAAGCAGACTCGACGCTGTTTCGGATGCTGCTGGAGTTGAGCGGCCACACAGTCGAAATAGCGCCCACGGCGAACAGCGCGATCCTGGCGATCCCGCGGGTGCACACCGGACATTGTCCTTCTCGATCTCAGCCTACCCGACGCCAGCGGTGTCACTCTTGTGCGTAAGTTGCGAGCTGAACCCGCGATTCAGACCGTTCCGATTCTGGCCGTCAGTGCCTATGCCGAGCGCTTCCCTCGCAACATCCATCTCGACGCCGGCTGTGATGCCTATCTCGCCAAGCCATGCGATACGCGAACGCTGGTGCGGCAGGTGGAGGCACTGCGGAAACAGGCGGCCCCCGAGGGGGCCAGTTGTCATAATCCCGGCCAGGAAAGCGGAACGTAAGGCAGAAACCGGCCTTTTTCCCCGGTAATGCGACGTGTTGCGGTCGCGGTTGCGCCAATTTACCTTAGCCTGCGGTCAAGGTCGCGCCATGGCGGCGGACCCCCCCAAAAAACAGGCTCAACTTTGAAAGGCCAATCGAGTTTCGTGTGCGGCTGAATGTCTATGGGTCGTTCGAGTCGCCCGGATTCGATCGCGTCCTGAACTATTGGAACAGCCAGGTGCCCCTGTTTTCAGGGGTGACGGTTCACACGCCCGGCCTGCTGTCGTGGGGCGCAACCGCCGAGATCGCGCCGGACGAGCTGCGGGTTTTCCTGCTCGACCCTGCGGGTCTGCGCATGGTAATCGAGGAAGGGGCGGGCGGCGTGTTTCGTCCAGGCAGCGCCGGGCACGCGCCGATTGTTGCGCTGTTTCCGGATGCGGCCGGGAGCTCGGATGCGACTGGTTTGAAGGACAGGCGCGCCGAAGTGTTGGATGTTGCGGCCGCGGCCGCGGCTGCCGGCGTCCTCGAGGTATTTGATCTCGCGAGTCTCCAGATCGCGGGTGTCCCGTACACCGACGAAGTGCTGACTGTCATTGCCACAGCCTTGCATCGTCGCGCCTATGCCCTACTTGCCTCCGCACCAAAAGTAATTGCCCTCGATTGCGACGGCACCTTGTGGCAAGGGGTCTGCGCCGAAGGCGGTCCCAGCGGTGTGCATATCGGCCCCGAGGAACGCTGGCTGCACGCGTTTCTCGCCGAGCAGAAGCGTAGTGGGCGCCTGCTCGTGCTCGTCAGCAAGAATGTTGTCGAGGATGTAGAGGCGGTCTTCCAACATCGGGCGGATCTGGGACTACGGTGGTCGGATATCGCGGCCGTACGGGTGGGTTGGGACCACAAGTCGCAGGCATTGCGCGAGCTGGCTCGCGAGCTCAACGTCGCTCTCGACTCGTTCGTCATGATCGATGACAGTCCTGTCGAGTGTGCCGAGGTCCGGTCGGCGTGCGGACAGGTCGCGGTCCTGCAGCGTCCCCGATTCGGTGTCAGGAGATTTTTCGAATCCGCCTGGCCTCTCGATCTACGTTCCAGCGCAGAAGCCGGCTTGGGAGAAAGCCGGACTCGCCTCTACCAGGATGAAGCACGACGGCGCGCCGCACTTCGTGCTGCGCCATCGTTCGCCGACCACATTCGGGACCTTGCCGTTCGGACAACGGTACGTCTGGCAACGGGCAATGAACAAGCGCGACTGTTTGAGTTGGCGCAACGTACCAACCAGTTCCACACTGCATCGAACAGGCCCTCCGCGCAGGCTGTGGCGGACTTGATCGCAGGCGGCAGGCTGCTGGCAGTCGAGGTCACAGATCGGTTCGGAGAGTACGGGGTCAGCGGCTCGGCATTCCTGGAGCGTACCGCTGAAGCACTCACTGTGAGCCGGTTGATGCTCAGTTGCCGTGTTTTGGGGCGTGGAGTGGAAGAGGACGTATTCGACGCGCTGGTTTTACTGGCGCGAGATGAGGGGTGCGCCTATCTGGATATCGCGTTTGCCCAGACCGAGCGCAACGTACCGGCGCGCAAATTCCTCGAATCAGTCGGTGAATCATTGGCCGCAACTCGACAGTCTCGTGCTGACGGGACGGTGTTGTGGCGCTTTCCGCTCGACGGTCTCGCACGCTGTCCGCGACTGAAAACTGTCGATGAGAGCGCACAAGAGGCTCCGGAGGCTGTCAGCGGCAGTTCCCCTGATTGGACCGCGCTGGCAAAACTGACCAGCGATAGTGCGGCGCTCGCCGCCAGTCTGGGGCTGTCCCCCAACGTCGCGGGCGACTCGTCGATTACAGCGGACGAGCGGGGCATCCTGTCTGTTATTGCCGAGGTCGTCGGCCGGCCGGTCTCGAGCCGTGACAATCTCTACGCGTTGGGCTGCAACTCCTTGAAGATCGTGCGCGTGTTGGCACGACTGAAAAACCGGCTCGGCATTGAAATTTCCATCGGAGCGGTCCTGTACCGGGCCGACGTGGCCGACCTGTTGGAGCTTGCCAGGTCCGAGCAAGCGCAACCGGCACCGGCGGAAGACGGGTTCTTCGATCAGGTCCAGTCGCTCTACGATGACGAATTGCCAGTGAGTTGACACCCGTGAAATTCGTCGCCATCCCGACCGCGCAACGGCCTGTTGAGCTACAGCGTGCGGTGCAATCCTTCGGTGAGCACCTGTCGCGTCACAATCAGCGTCTTCCGCTGATCGTGTTTCACACGCCGAAGTCTGAATCGCAACAGAAAACGGTGATCGACGCGCTTCGCGCAGCCACGACAGCGAGCTCTGACGTGCGTTATGTGGGTCTCACCC
>JAUJYP020000589.1:0-25500 GCA_030674075.2 Linum usitatissimum | reverse complement strand
CGCCGAGCACATTGCGCAACCAGAAAATCCGCCCGAGCGAGGCCGGAGAGCCGTCGCTGCGCACGACCTTGATACCGGTGATCTTCTTGCCGATGCTCTGACCATTGCGGGCCACGAACAACACATTCAGCCAGATGTAGGCGGTCAGGCCCAGGAGCCCGAACAGGGCGCCCATACCCCCCAGCGCTGCATAGTTGAAATGGCCGCCTTTGATTGCAGCACCGCTGAGCGCCATGCTGATTCCGATTGGCAAACCGATCAAGAGCATGGCAACGATGCCATCCAGGATGGCCGTCCCTAGCCTGATGAGACGTCCGGCGGGTTCGCCGGTGACCGGTTCGGCTACATCCTCTACTGCGGCTCGCGGCGGAGCATACGGATTTGTCGTATTCATACCTGAGACCCTCCCATTGTTGTAGCCGAACCTGTGCTTTTTACCTTTTTTCGAGGGTTTTGTCCTTTGACGAAGGTAATCCTGTGCGATTGATCCCGGTATGGGCCGACCGGGCCAGCAGTACACCGACCAGTGCCAGTGCAAAGCCGCCGAACTGGACCGGCGACAAAGTCTCATTGAACAGCAGGTACGCCTGGATGCCCGCAAGTGGGGGTGCAAGCAGTACCAGGGCGGTCACTTTGGTGGCTTCCCCGTGGCGCATCATCCACATGAGCAGTGTCGTGCCGATGACCGAAGGCACCAGCACGGCCCATACGAGGGCTCCCCACAGGATCGGTGTGTTATCCCATAGCGGTGTCCCCACAAACATGAAGGCAAGGGCCGCCGTTGCCACACCACCAACATTCTGGACGCAGCCGGCGCTGCGCAGATCCACTCGGGGCAGCCATTTCTGCACCAACGCTCCGGCGGTGATGGCAACGACACTCAGGAGCGCGCTGAATACACTCAGTGCGGTGATCGAGCCGGTTCCGGCCGCGGCGAGCTTCGGAGCGAGCACGCACGCCACGCCCGCGAACCCAACCAACAAACCAATCCAGGTATTGGCCCCGAGTTGAGCGCGCGTGGCGGCGACGAGATAGAGCGCAGTGAACAGGGGCTGGAGCGCGCCCAGGAGTGCCATGATGCCCGCCGGCATCCCATGGCTGATCGACCAGTAGCTGGCGCACAGGTACATGCCCTGCATGAGTACGCCGGCCATCAAGTGGGTCAGCCAGCCTCTGCCGCGGGGCCAGGCCGCACCGGCCGCCAGCGCTGCTACCCCCATCACGAAGGCGGTCAAAGTAAACCCGGGCCACCAGATACAGTTGCAGGTCCGCGTGCGGCGTCACTGCTTTGCCGACAATGAACCCGGTGGACCAGATCAGGACAAAGATGACAGGAATCAGAAATCTCAGCATAGTGACGAGTATGACATCGTCCCCCATGCCTCCCCTGTGCAGATCGAGTGGGTTGAGGGTCTCCAATTCGATGCCGGCCGCCCGGATGGGCCCAAAGTCAGAATTGACGGTGACGCCCGGACCGCCCCGGGTCCGTTCGATATGCTGCTGGCGGCTATTGCTGCGTGTGCGGCTACCGATGTGGTTGAGATCATGCGCAAGCAGCGGACCCCTCTTAGCGCAATGACTGTTCGTGTCGAAGCGACCCGCGTGGATGAGATCCCCCGCCGGCTGGCTTCGGCGGTTCTGCATTTCCGCCTGCGAGGAACCGGCGTCACGGCCGAAAAAGCCGCGCGCGCCATCAAGCTGTCCGTGACGAAATACTGTAGCGTGCGCTCTTCGCTGATTGCCGATGCGCCGGTGACGTGGACTACCGAGATAGTATGAAAACCTGGTTCAGTGGCCCGCTGCTGAGTGTTGCGATTGTGTCGATGCCTGCCTGGGGCACGACGTATGAACTACCCGCGGATGGGTCGTCAGTTGTCGGCAGCGACGAGCGGATCAAGTCTACTTACAACGACACGCTTCTCGACATTGCGCGTCGTTATAGCCTTGGGTACGAGGAAATCATCCGCGCCAATCCGGGCGTTGATATGTGGCTGCCCGGTGAAGGCACTGACATCCTGTTGCCGGGACGCAGAATCCTGCCGCCCGGGCCGCGCGAGGGCCTCGTCGTAAATCTGCCCGAGCATCGGCTCTACTACTACCCGAAGGCAAAGAAAGGCCGGCACCACGTCGTTATCACCTATCCGGTGAGCATCGGCAAAATGGATTGGAAATCCCCATTGGGTGAGACGGCAGTCGTTGCGAAGCAGAAGCATCCGAGCTGGTATCCCCCGGAATCGATCCGCAAGGAGCATGCGCGCAATGGCGATCCCATTCCCAAGGTAGTGCCACCGGGGCCGAACAATCCCCTGGGCGACTACAAGATGCGCCTCGGGGTCGGGGATGGCACCTACGAAATTCATGGAACCAACAATCCCATGGCGGTCGGCATGGCCATCACCCACGGCTGCATTCGCATGTATCCCGAGGACGTGGCAGCCTTGTTTCCCAAGGTGCCCGTGGGGACCAAGGTGTGGTTGATCAACGACCCTGTGAAAGTGACTTTTGTGGGTGGTGACCTCCTCATGGAGGCACATCCGCCGGTCGACGGCCAGGGCCAGACGATAGCGCCCAACCTCGATCTGCTGGCCAAACAACTCGATCGCGCCTTGGGTAGCACGGTGGCGGCCATTCATTGGGACTTTGCGCGCCAGGCCCTCCAGAAAGCGGATGGCATGCCGACCGTGGTGGGTGTTGAGGCGGACAACGATACGGCGCCGACCAAGACCGCCGCGGCTGGCACCTGAGCGCGAATCCAAAAGAGCGCCCCGGCCGTATAGGCGGCATGAAATATCCATTGATGGCGGCCGCGGCCCTGACACTCGGCGTGCTTGCAGGCTGTAGTGGCTTCAGCTACTTCGTGGCGAACGCCCCGGCTGCGTTCGGATCATTTCATCGTACCCGCGACCTGGCTTATGGCAACGAGCCGGTTCAGCGCCTGGATGTCTATGCGCCGAAAGACACGGCGATCCATCCAATCGTGGTTTTCTTCCACGGCGGCTCCTGGACGATGGGCAGGAAATCCCAGTACGAGTTCATGGGTGCGGCCCTGGCCGCCGCGGCTACATTACCGTTATTCCTGACTACCGCCTGTACCCGGAAGTGCGTTTCCCTACTTTCGTGGAGGATAGTGCCCGGGCGGTTGCGTGGGTGCGCGAACACGCACACAAGCTCCGGGGGGATCCCGATCAGATGGTGCTGATGGGGCATTCAGCGGGAGCACACATGGCGGCAATGCTCGCATTGAGCCCCGATTACCTGGCGCGTGTCGGTGTGCCATCGCGCTCCATTGTCGGGCTCGTGGGCCTGTCCGGCCCTTATGCGCTCGACCCCAACAGCGAAACGCTACGGACCATTTTCGCCGCACCGTACGGGCCCGATGACTGGCGACCGGTGCATTTTGTGACCGACCGGGCTCCGCCGACGTTGTTGTTGCACGGGCTTGCGGATGATGTTGTATCGCCAAGGCACACGGAGAAGCTGCGCGACGCGCTGTTGTCTCACAACGCAAGTGTGGAGACGCATCTGTATCCCGGCCGCGGTCATGCGGATACCGCGGGATCCTTTACCCTCGTTGCTCGTTTTCGCACGCCGGCGTTGCAACAGACGCTGGCGTTTCTCGGGCGCGTGACGCACTGACACACGCAGGAGTCCTCGTTTTGGCGATCAAGCTGTACGGAATCAAGAATTGCGACACCATGAAAAAGGCGCGCACGTGGCTCGACAGCCAGGGCGTGCAGTACGAATTTCACGACTACAAGGCCGCCGGAATCGAGTCGGAGGTGCTGAAGCGTTGGGCGGCGGAAGTCGGCTGGGAAGTACTGCTCAACCGGGCGGGCACCACGTTCCGCAAGCTGCCGGATGAGCAGAAGACCGGGTTGAATGAGCGTAAGGCAATCAACCTGATGGTGGCCCAACCCTCCATGATCAAACGGCCGGTCCTCGAGAAAGGCAAGCGGCTGCTGGTGGGGTTCGACCCCGCTGCCTACAAGAAGGAGCTAACGCCGGGGTAGGGGCAGCTCATCATACTGGGGCAGGTCGTCGGTGATCTGATACCACGGCGCCTTGGAACCAACATAGATGTGATGGTCGGGGAGGCGGCTCGGTGTTCCGGAGAGCACACCCAAGCTGACGTGCACGTACTGGCGGTCGCGGACAGCGGAAAACAGAAAGGCATAGCAACGGCCGCAGCGGGCGCCGTAGCCATCCGAGCATTCGCCTTCGATCAAGAGGTGTTTGTTGCCGGCAGTGACTTGCAGCTTGTCGATGCTGGCGCCGCCGATGGCGGCAAACGCGGAACCGGTTCGAGCGCGGCAGCGTGAGCAATGACAGTAGTAGGCGTAGTCGAACGCATTCTCCAGGGTGAAGCTGACTTCACCACAGGAACAACGACCATGGAGAATTGTGCCGAGTTCTGCATTGGCCAGGGCTTCAACGGCCCGGTCGAGTGCATCGGTACGCGCCGGGATGTCAGGTCTAAAGAAGTCCGACCGGGTGGTTACCAGGTCGCCCAGATACATGCCGCCCAGGGTGAGCGGCACGTCGGGACGGATGGGGCCGTTGGCGCCAAGTGTGCTGGAGCCGAAATTGTTCGCCGCGTTGCTGCTGTATTTGCTGCCGGGGGCGGACGATGTGAGGTATGAGCGAAGATCGACAACCTGCTCGAAGTTGCTATCGTCGACGCGGAATCGACCCCATGCCAGGGAGTTCATGTCGGCACCCGCGGCGCGCTTCGCATCCATGGTCGTGATGGCGCCAGCGACCTCATTGGCGAACTGCCCGACGTTCGCTTCTTCGAACGCCGCGCGCAGCAGCGTCAGCTCCTGAGGGGACAGCTCGTCACTGCCCTCGGCGAAGACCAGAACGCCGTTGGATACCGAGAAGCGCCAGTCTTTGGACTGCAGTTGCGGCGGCAGCCGCGCGAGTGCTTGTTGGTACGCGGATTTTAGCGTCGCCGACGTCAGCAACAGGGTGTTGGTCAGCGCTTCGGCGGATTTTTCCGAATGGCCTGCGTCGGAGAGAGCGCTCAGGAGTTGTGTGTAGGCTTTCACACCACTTTGGGCGAACAGGCTGGGGGAGGGGTGTGCACCGCCGGAGCTGTGGTAGACATCGGTGGGTGCGGTGCCTGCGCCGCCGCCCGCCCCGCCCGCGCCAACAACACCGCCTGGTCCGGCGGCGCTGCCAGCACCAACACCGCCCGATCCAGCCCCACTGCCAGCACGAGCACCAGCATCACCGCCATTGCTCGACCCCGCGGCCCGCCCGCCGCTGAGGCTCGACGCCGCGGCCGCAGCCGCACGAGCGGCCGCCAATTTCGCCGCCGCTGCAGCGGAAGCGCCAGCTGAATCTCCCGCAACGCCCGAAGACGCACCGCCTTGCCCGAGCGCGTTGGCCAGCGCAGAGGCCGCTGCAGCTTTGGCTGCGGCCGCCGTGGCCGGATCAAGGCGCCCGTTGGCTGCTGCCGCTTCTGCTAAAGCTGCCGTCGCTGCGGCGGCAGCTGCAGCACTTGCCGAGCCGCCCGCACCGCCCAGGCCCGCGTTTCCCGCCGACGCCAGCCCGCCTGCTCCGAGCGCGCCGGCACCGAGCCCACCGGCACCCATGCCACCGGCTCGCAGGCCGCCCGCTCCCGGCCCCGCCGCTCCCGCCGGGCGGTTCGGAAACAGCGCGTTCGCCTGCATCTCCTGATTCAACGCACTGAGCAGCGAGCCAATTTCCACCAGGAACCCTCGAAAGCGAATTGTCACAGCGGGTAACGGCTATCGGCGGTTCATCTTGAGAGCGATCCGCCCCGATGGCGTGGAACGTCCTGCCGCGACAGCGAGATCGGGGGCTGCGGCAAGTCGACCTTCTAGGAGAAATATTCTCTTGATATAGACAGGATGAGTGGGGCACTATCCCCGAATGGGTAATCAATAGATGTACGACTTCATTGTGATCGGCGCGGGGATGGTCGGGGCGTCGGTTGCGTTTGAGCTGGCCTCCACGGCCCGCGTCTGTGTGCTCGAAGGCGAAGACCGGCCAGGATTTCACGCTACAGCCCGCTCCGCCGCGTTGTTCGCTCCCACCTATGGTGGCCGCGAGATTCGCGCCCTCACCCGGGCGAGCCGGGCTTTCTTCGACCAGCCACCGGCCGGGTTCACAGAGCACGCGCTGCTGCGGGATCGAGGCTGTCTTTATATCGCGCGCGCCGACCAACTCGATCACCTGGACTACATGGTCACTTCCATTCGCGACTCCGGCGGGAAGGTTGTGATGCTCGACAAGCACGCCGCCGCGCAGCGGGTGCCCTTGTTGCGCGAAGGTTATGTTGCGGGAGCCGCATTCGACTCCGACGCAATGGACATTGAAGTGGAGTCTCTCCACCAGGGATTTCTGCGCGGCGGGCGGGCTGCCGGCGCTGTGTTGATCACGCGAAATTGGGTTGCCGAGCCGAAGCGGCACAACGGGGTATGGTCCATTCAATTGAGTGATGGGCAGACCGTCAGCGCGCCCGTTCTCATCAACGCGGCGGGTGCTTGGGCGGACACGGTTGCCGAGCGCTGCGGAGCTGTCCGCCTCGGGTTGCAGCCGTTGCGTCGAACCGCCCTTCTGGTGGACGTCCCGGCCAACGTTGATATCAACAACTGGCCCGCGGTTATTGATGCCGACGAGATGTTCTATTTCAAGCCGGAGGCGGGCAAGCTGTTGTTATCGCCCGCGGATGAGACGCCTGATGTGCCTCGCGACGCCTATCCGGATGATCTTGATGTCGCTATCGCGGTGGATCGCGTGCAGGGCGCGCTCGAACTGGAGGTTACGCGGGTCAGTCACAGTTGGGCCGGATTGCGAACCTTCTCCCCGGACCGGGCTCCGGTGGTCGGTTTTGATGCGCGCGTCGCGGGATTTTTCTGGTGCGCCGGGCAGGGCGGCTACGGTATCCAGACCGCACCGGCGATGGGACGAATGGCCGCGGCCGTGGCACGGGGAGAGAGTGTGCCTGCGGATGTGTTGGCGGAAGGACTGACGGCAACCGATCTCTCACCCCTGAGGTTTCCTTTGATCGAGGAGCATTCATGAGCCTGGTGACACGCGTTCTGATCGCTTTGCTGTGCTGCACGCCACTGGCGTTGGCAGCGGCCGAGAATGTCAACTTCCAGTGGGGTGTCAAAATCCCGATGCGCGACGGCGTGAAGTTGAATGCAACCGTATATACGCCAGCCCAAAAAGAGCCGGCGCCTTGCGTCTTCACACTCACTCCCTACATCTCGCAGAGTTACCACGACCGCGGGATGTACTTCGCCTCGCACGGCTATCCATTTCTGACAGTCGATGTGCGCGGGCGCGGTAATTCCGAGGGTGAGTATCACCCTCTGATTCAGGAGGCCAGAGACGGGTACGACATAGTTGAATGGCTGGCGAAACAGCCGTATTGCAACGGGAAGGTGACGATGTGGGGCGGATCGTACGCCGGTTACGATCAGTGGGCGACCGCGAAGGAATTTCCTCCACACCTGGCAACAATCGTACCGGTCGCATCCCCCTACGCCGGGGTCGATTTCCCGATGAGCTACAGCGTCTTCTACCCGTACGACATGCAGTGGCTGTTGTTCACTACCGGTCGCGCCTCGCAGGAGCGCATTTTCGGTGACGATGCGTTCTGGTTGGGGAATTTCCGCCGTTGGTTCGAGTCCGGCCGGCCTTTCAAGGAGCTGGATACGATGGTGGGCGCTCCCTCCCCCATTTTCCAGGAATGGGTTGCCCACCCGCATGCCGATAGCTACTGGGACCAGTACAACCCGACTTCCGAACAGTACTCGAAGCTGTCGATTCCCATTCTGACCATCACCGCCAGCCACGACGACGATCAGCCCGGAGCCCTCACGCACTATCGCGAGCATATGAAGAATGCCTCACCCGAGGGACGCGCAAGACATTACCTGGTGATTGGTCCGTGGGATCATGCGGGCACTCGCACTCCAAACGCGAAAGTGGGTGGTCTGACATTCGGGCCCGCGAGCCTGGTTGATCTGCCGCAGTTGCATCTCGATTGGTACCGCTGGACGATGCAAGGCGGGGCCAAGCCTGAGTTCCTGAAGAACTACGTTGCTCATTACGTCATGTTTGCCGACAAGTGGCGCTATGCGGACAGCCTCGCGGCGGTGACGAAGGAAGAACGCGCTTTGAACCTCGGCTCACGCGTCAACGCCAATGATGTGTTGCATTCCGGCTCCCTGAGTACCGATCCGCAAAAGGGCGAGCCCGACCACTATGTCTACGATCCCCGCGATACCAGCCTCGCGAAGTTGGAAACCCAGCTCGATCCGACGAGCCTGGTCGATCAGACACTGATATACGCGCGCGGTGACAAACAACTCATCTATCACAGCGCGGCGTTCGATCGGGACACCGAGGTCAGCGGCTTCTTCCGCCTCTCCGCCTGGATTGCCATTGACCAACCTGACACGACGTTCAGGGCCGATGTTTATGAGATCCGCCAGGACGGCAGCAGCATTGTGCTCGTGTCCCAGGTCCTCCAGGCGCGTTACCGCCAGAGCCTGCGTGAGCCGCAACTCGTCAAAACCAAGGCGCCCCAACGCTACGAATTCGAACACTTTCCGTTCGTTTCCCAGGAAATCAAGCAGGGCAGCCGCCTGCGCCTGGTGATTGCGCCTGTCAATTCGATTCAGAGTGAGAAGAACTACAACAGTGGCGGGGTGGTTGCGGAAGAGTCGATGCAGGATGCGCGGCCGGTGAATGTGAAGCTGTTTCACGATCCGCAGCATCGCAGCACGCTGTACGTGCCCATTGGGGCCGGCGGCGGCTGAGAATCGTCAGCGGCGCGGCGGTGTACAATCGCCGCGCCATGTCGCAACTGATACTGGATCCGATCGGGTATTTACACAGCCCGTTGGCCGATAAATTCGAGGCCGCGCGCCAGCCCAGGGCCGCGGCGGGCACTGTGGCTCAAATCGAGCTGCTGCCGGATCGAAACTTCGAGCATGCACTGGCCGATCTGGCCCAGTGGGAGCTCATCTGGGTCATCTTCTGGTTTCACCGGAATGCGGGTTGGCGACCGAAGGTCCTGCCCCCGCGCAGCACATCAGGTCGCAAGGGTGTTTTTGCTACGCGCTCGCCTCATCGGCCCAATCCGATCGGGCTGTCTGTCGTACGGTTGGAGCGCGTAGATGGTCTCACTCTGCATATCCGCGACTCGGACATCCTCGATGGCACACCGGTTCTCGACATCAAGCCTTACATCGCGTACTCGGATGCGCATCCGGACGCGGGCAGTGGCTGGCTGGAGACCGCGGACCCACTGCAGGGGTATGTCGTTCAATTCGAGCCATTGGCGGATGAGCAGGCGAGTTGGGTTGAGACCCGCACCGGGCTCGCGCTTCGGGAGCGCATACAGTCAACACTGGCCCTGGGACCCGAGCCTCATCCGTATCGGCGGATTCGCAACATGGGCGAGTGGATGCAACTCGCGGTCAAGGAGTGGCGTGCGCGGTTTACGGTGGCCGACCGGGATGTGCGCGTGCATGAGATTTATTCCGGGTTTCAGGCCGCTCAGCTGGTGAGCGGCGACGAATCGCGACAAGCCCATCGCGATTTCAACGCACGTTGGCCGCGTTAGACCAGGACCGTCCTGCCGGATTGCGGCTTCGGCTGTGCCGGTTGCGGTTGTTGTTGCTGCTGTTGCTGTTGCAATTCCTGTTGCTTCTTCTTCGCCATGTGATGACCGACCGCACAGCCGGCCGCGGCACCCAATACCGCGTGATGACCCGCAACGTGTCCCGCCACAGCGCCCACTGCCGCGCCTTTGATGCAGCCTTTTGCCGCGGCGACCTGCGCGCCGGTCAGAAGGGTTATTCCAAGCACGGCGATCGCGAATGTCTGCACTCTATTTGACGACATGGGATCCTCCAGGAAGGCAGCGTCTGCGACTTTGATGTTCCTCCTGTATGGGGAAGGCAGCAAGGCTGCGAACGCCAGTCCGCCGCAGATCTGCGTCGCTATGGCGTACTATTGGTGTACTTACCGCGCCATAGACGCGGGTGCAGGAGGTTACGCGGTAGTCGAGGTTCGAGACGTTCTGCCTGGAGACTTCCAGGACTGGAAGCCGTTGTGGGACGGCTACAATGCCTTCTACGGCCGACACGGCGCGACGGCGCTGCCGCCGGAAGTGACGCAAATGACCTGGTCCCGTTTTTTCGATGCCTATGAGCCGGTCCACGCGCTCGTGGCGCTCGATGGCGAGCGGATCGTCGGGCTCGCTCACTACCTGTTCCATCGAAGCACAATCCAGATCGCCCCGACCTGTTATCTGCAGGACCTGTTTACGTTGGCGGAAACGCGCGGCCGGGGTGTCGGTCGCGCGCTCATTGAGGCGGTGTATGAACGGGCCGTTGCCGCGAAGTCCGGCCGGTTGTACTGGCTGACCCACGAATCGAATTCGACGGCCATGGCCTTGTACGACAAGGTCGCCGAGCGCTCGGGATTCGTGGTCTACCGGAAACCGATCTGAGCTACGCCCCGGGGACGATACGCATGTCGCGTACCACGCCGCCCTTCAATGCCACGAGCGCTTGTTGGTAGGCGGGGCTGTCGTGGACGGCGAGCGCCTTTTCAACCGACTCGAATTCAATGATCACGGTGCGCTCCATCAGGCCACCCTCAAACACCTGGGATGGCATGCCGCGGCACAGGTAGCGGCCGCCGCCGGCCTCAATGGCGGGACCGGCGAGCTTCGCATAGGCGGCGAGTTTGTCCGGATTGATGATTTCGCGGTAGCAACTGATCCAATATGCTTTGGGCACGAGACAATCCTCTAGTGGGAAACCGAAGCCGTCAGTCCCTCGATTTTCAAGGGCGGCAGTGAATCGGCCGGTTTGAAACCAAACACCTGGCCGTAGAAAGACAACTCCGCCTCCAATGCACGGGTGGTGTTTTCCGGCTTGCGAAAGCCGTGCGACTCACCAGGGAACAGCAGGTACGCGACCGGCACGCCGCGCGCGCGGAGCGCGTCGACTATCTTTTCCGACTGGTTGGGCGGCACCACCGGGTCGTCCGCTCCCTGCAGGACAATGAGCGGGACCTTGAACCCTTGCAGATGGTTCAGGGGCGAGCGACTCTCATACACCGACTTGGCGGCCGGATATGGCCCGATGAGGGAATCCAGGTAGCGGCTTTCAAACTTGTGTGTGTCCTGCGCAAGGGCCGTCATGTCCGAGATGCCGTAGTAGTCGGCGCCCGCTTTGAACACATCGCTGCTGCTGAGCGCGTTGAGAACGGTGTAGCCTCCGGCGCTGCCGCCGCTGATAGCGGTGCGAGCAGGGTCGGCCGCGCCGGTTTTGACGAGATAGCGCACGGCGGGAGATGGAGTCTTCAACATCGACGACGCCCCAGGTGCCGTTGAGTTGACGCCGGAAGTCTCGCCCGTAACCGGAGCTTCCGCGGTGATTGACATCGACCACGGCGAATCCGCGACTCGTCCAGAATTGAATTCGCGCCGCGAACGCCGGCGTCGCCTGTGATGTCGGACCACCATGTACGAACGTCAACAACGGCGGCAGCGTACCGGCTGGGGCAACGAAACCGGCATTGCGTGGTGGATAGTACAACGCATGAGCGATCTGGCCGTTGGCCGCCGGGTAGTCGATCGCCTTGGCAACCGAGATGGAGCCTTTGGGGAGCGGTGTTGTGCCGGAGCTGCGAATCACTGTCGCGCCCGGGCGTTCAACATCGATTCGCATGATGGCCGGCGGCGCATCCGACGAGCCAACCAGCGCCGCGATGTGTCCGGAGTCCACCTTTGCCAGGTGCGAAAACTCAACATACGGAAGATCGAGAACGCGTGCCTTGCCGTGCTGCAGGTCGATGACAGCGAGGTGATCGCGGCCCCGCTCCGAGAAGCTCGCCACGGCCTGTCCATTTCCCATCAACACGTAGTTTGCCTGCCCCAGGGACCACAGCGGGCTCGCGAATTCCGCATCGCGTTTCCACACCGGGCGTGTCTCGGCTCCCTTGTGCGCGTACAGGTTCCAGTAGCCGCTGCGGTCGGATATGAAGTACAGGGTGCCGTCGGCATCCCATTGCGGCTCGAGGACGGATTCCGCGGTTCCGCCGGCAACCTTCGTCAGGTCGCGTAGCCCGTTGCTGCCGATTTCGGCTACGTGCAGCTCGGTTCCATCCCACGGCATGTTGGGATGGTTCCACGCAATGAATGCGAGCCGCTTACCGTCGGCGCTCAACCTGGGGTACGCAACAAAGTCAGTTCCTGAATACAGCACTTCGCCCGCGCCACCGGCCGGCAAAGTCCGCACAATGGAGTTGCGTACCTCCTTGGGATTGCTGTGATCCTCACGGACACAGATCAGGGCTGTTGAGTCCGGGGTTGCCACGCAATCGGCGTACCGATATCCGGCCGGTGTCAATGCAGCATCGGAGCCGAGCGTATAAAGGCGTTGATCGGTGAAGTTGCTGTAGTAAACCTTCCCGCCGGCGGCCACGAACGGCGCACCGCCGTATTCATGTACGCGCGTGCGGACGTTGACACCTTCGGGGCTGATTCGAGCTCCGCCAGCTACGCTCGCGGTACTGAACAGCGCCGAGATGCCACCCGCCGCGGGAATGGTTTCAACCCAATAAAGGTGTCCGTCGACGCTTCGCAGATCCCCCATCGCGACGCGACCGCCGCTCAGCACTTCCGCACGCAACGGGGATTCCCAGGAACCATACGGCGCCACCACCGGGGCCGCGCGGGCGCTACTCATGACGGATACCGCCAAGACGATTCCATATATTACCGCCCGGGAGATTGTAAGACTCGCCATCGACTAACCTCGCGCATTCCTGCAAAGATACCACTGTCAGTGTGCAACTGTTTCACGGAGCCCCTATGTCGAACGAGAGAGTGGCCGTCGTTACCGAAGCTGCCCAGGGCGTAGGCCTGGTGACTGCCGCGACACTGGCGGAACGAGGTTACCGGACTATCCTCACGGATATCCAGAACCTGGACAGCGTGGTTGCGAAGCTGCGCGCGCGGGGTTTCAACGTCGCCGGTCTCCTGGGCGACGTTGCGTCGGAAACGTTTGTGCGGGATCTTGCGCAGCGCATCGAGCGCGATCATGGCGGCGCCGACGTTCTGGTCAACAATGCCGGCATCAGCATGATCTGTCCCGCGGAGGACACGAGCGCTGAGCAGTGGCAGAAGGTCATGAACGTCAATCTGCTCGGGCCGTTCCTGCTCAGCAAGCATCTGGGCGTGCCGATGTTGGTGCGACGTTCGGGAAGCATCATCAATGTGGCCTCGGTGGCCGGATTGTCAGGCATCGGTCATCGCAGCGCCTACAATGCATCCAAACACGGACTGATTGGTTTGACACGCACGCTGGCGGCGGAGTGGGGCGGTCGTGGAGTTCGTGTCAACGCCGTCTGCCCGGGGTGGATCAAAACCGAGATGGATGTGGCCGATCAGTCGAGCGGCGCCTATTCCGATGCGGATATCCAGAACCGGGTACCGATGGCGCGTTTCGCATCACCCCAGGATGTGGCCAATGCAATTGCGTTTCTGGCTGACCCCGGCCTCAGTGGCTTCATCAACGGCGTGAGCCTGCCGGTCGACGGCGGCTGGACTGCGGATGGAAGTTGGGATGCATTGCGGATCAAGACGCGTCCCGCATAGCCTGCTTGCCAATCAATAAGTATCGGCTTATATTTAGATCATGGTGGAAATGGACCTGTTCCGGGCGCTGGCCGACCCGACTCGCCGTGCCGTCTTCGAGCGCTTGTCGCGCGGTGAAATGAATGTCACCGAGCTCAAGGCGGGTTTCAAAGTGTCGCAGCCGGCGATTTCACAGCACCTTGCGGCACTGAAGGGAGCGGGTCTGGTATCCGAGCGCCGCGAAGGACGACGCGTACTACCGCTCTGACCCGCAGGGCCTGGCTCCGCTTGCTGACTGGGTACAGCGCTACCGGGTTGAATGGCCCGAGCGGATTGAGAAACTGAAACATGTCCTGAAGGATATGGACCCATGAAACAGACTGTTGGTAATGACACCGCGGTGGTCTTTGAATGTGACTTGCCTGAACCGCGGGACAAGGTGTGGCGGGCGTTGACGGAGCGTGAGCTGTTGGCCGCGTGGTTGATGCCGAATGACATCCGGCCTGAGGTGGGCGCGAAGTTTCAACTGCGGCCACCGGCGGACAGCAACATGCCGTGCGAGCGCGCTGTGGCGCGGGCACCGGTTGAGTGTGAGGCGCCGACCGCACGAGGTGATGCCGCCGCCGTGCCGCCACTGCCCATCGAGTGCGAAGTCCTGAAAGCCGACCCTGGCCGACTATTTCGCTGGCGCCAACTCGAGCCCGCGGATGCGGTATCGTCGCGCCATTTCGTCGAGTCAGTGGTTAGTTTCGAGCTGTCCGACGCACCGGATGGCGGTACGCACCTGCGCGTAGTTCACGACGGATTTATTACAGTGACGCGTTGCTCCACGGTCGTAGCATTCCGGCCGCGAGCGAAGGCCGCCATCGCACCCACGTCGGCCGTCGGCCCCATTGCGATGTGCTGCTCATTGCGCAGGGCGGCCTGAATGAACGCCAACCTCGTTCCCATGGTCATCGAGCAGTCGGCTCGCGGCGAACGCTCATTCGATATTTTTTCGCGACTGCTGCGCGAGCGCATCGTGTTCTTGAATGGCCCGATTGACGACAACGTCGCGGCGCTCGTCAATGCACAACTGTTGTTTCTCGAAGCCGAGAATGTGCACAAGCCGATCGCCATGTATATCAACTCTCCGGGTGGCATAGTGACGAGCGGGCTCGCCATCTATGACACCATGCAATGGATCAAGTGCCCGGTCGCCACGGTCTGTGTGGGTACTGCCTACTCAATGGGTTCGTTTCTGCTGATGGCGGGCGCCGCGGGTAAGCGGATCGCTCTGCCGAACGCCAGCATCATGGCGCATCAACCATCAGGTGGTTTCCAGGGCGTTGTGTCGGATATTCAGCGTCACGCGGAAGATATCATCAAAACGAAGCGGCGCCTCAACGAGATTTATGCTCGGCATTGCGGGCGCACGTATGACGAGGTTGAGAAGACGCTGGATCGCGATCACTTCATGACGGCGACCGAGGCGAAGGAGTGGGGCATGATCGACCACGTGTACACTTCGCGGGAAGCCATGCTCGAGTTCTGAATGATGACTATTGACGACGACCTCGAGAAATTCGAATCCCAGGGCGCGCCTGCGCTGCCCGCGGCGACCCACCAGGGCTACGTTGAAAATGATGGTGCTCGCATTTGGTACTCCACCTACGGTGCGGGTGAGCCGGTCATTCTCCTGCACGGTGGCTTGGGCAACGGTGGCAACTGGGGCTACCAGGTTCCAGCGCTGGTTGAATCCGGTTATCGAGTCGTTCTCGTAGACAGCCGCGGGCATGGTCGTAGCACGCGCGACTCGCGGCCTTTACGTACGAGTTGATGGCATCGGATGTGCTTGCCGTGATGGACGCGGTGAATGTGACGAAGGCCGCCGTTGTTGGCTGGAGTGACGGCGCCTGCATCGCGTTGATTCTTGCCATGCGCGCACCCGCCCGCATCTCTCGCGTATTCTTCTTCGCGTGCAACATGGATCCCAGCGGCACCCGGGAGATTGAATGGCCCAACCCGGTCATTGAGCGGTGTTTGAGCCGGCATCGCAAGGACTATGCACGGCTTTCAGCGACGCCGGGCCAGTTCGATGACTTTTTCGCGGCGGTCGGGCTGATGATGAAAACCGAGCCCAACTACTCGGCGCAGCAATTGGCCGGGATCCGGGTGCCCGTGTCAGTTGTCATCAGTGAGCGCGACGAGTTCATCCGCCTGGAACACGCGCAGTACCTCGCTCGCAGCATCCCGGGCGCCCGCCTGGTGCTGTTATCCGGCGTTACTCACTTCGCTCCCCTGCAGCGGCCTGAAGCATTCAACAGCGTGTTGACAACGTTTCTCGCCGCCCCCGTCGAATACGACTTCAGGCCGTGCTCTTCGGAAGGTATTACCAGGTAATACCCGGTAGCCAATCCCAGGCCACTTCTGTCGCCGCAGTAGCGTCGCCGGCTACCGCCTGCGACTCTTCGGCCATGAATCCAATAAACGATCTGGAAAGTCGCCTGCGTGTTGGCGACGTCGTGTTTACACGCATTGGTAGTCCTCCCTTTCGGCAAATTGCCGACGCAACTCGCACATGGACCAACCATGTTGGCATTGTCGTGGGTTTCAATCGCTTTGGGGCCATTGTGGCTGAGAGTCGGGTTCCGCTCTCGTGTCGCACATCGTTCAGGCGTTTTGTACGACGGTCTGCGCAAGGGCGCATCGCGGTACTCAGGCTACCGCGCGCTTTGTCTGAGGAAGAAGTAGGGAGGTTGCGGCGTTCAATGAAGCGCCGCCTCGGGCGACTCTACGACACGGGGTTCAATCTGCACTCACGCAGACAGTTCTGTTCCCGATTTGTGCGCGAGGTGCTGCAGGAATCCACCGGGGAGTCCATCGGCGAAGTGCAGACCTTCCGCGAGCTTCTGGAGCGCAACCGTGGGACGGACCTGCGGCTGTGGAACCTGTGGTACTTCGGCCGAATTCCATGGGACCGTGCCACCGTGACGCCCGGTAGTTTGTACACGTCCCGTTCGCTCCAGGTTGTATTCGACGGCACGATCCCGCCGGATCAGGGGGCGGGCGGCAGCGCCACAGGTTCCGGTGCCCCTGCGCGGCAAGCCATTGCGTGATAAAAATAATTCTCAGCCACATGTCGGGTTGCTCCGTGCCCGCGCGTCCTTTTGAGCGCTAGCCCCTATTCACAAGGTGATCTCCATGGTCTATGTCGAAGGGTTTATTACGCCAGTCCCCGCCGCGAACAAGGCCGCGTACCTTGAACACATCAATCAGGCCGCGCCTTTGCTCAAGGAGTTCGGGGTACGCCGCATGTTCGAAAGCTGGGCTGACGATGTGCCGGATGGCAAAGTCACCGATTTCAGGAAGTCCGTTCAGGCGAAGGACGGCGAAGTGGTCGTGTTCTCGTGGTTTGAATACCCGTCGCGACAAGTGCGCGATGCAGCTAATGAAAAGATGGCCAAAGACCCCCGCATTGGAAGCTCTTTGCCGTTTGATGGAAAGCGGATGATTTTCTCCGGTTTCGAGTCGCTCCTGGACGAGGGACCGAGGGGCAAAACGGGCTATGTGGATGGCTTTGTGGTACCGGTGCCGGCATCCAAAAAGGAAGCCTACCGTCAGTTCGCGAGCCGGCACGCGCCTACCTTCATTGAATATGGGGCCCTTCGAGTCGTAGAGGCCTGGGGTGATGATGTCCGAGATGGAAAAGTCACGGACTTCAAGAAAGCTGTGCAAGCCACCGCCGCTGAGAACGTCGTCTACTCCTGGGTCTAATGGTCTTCAAGAGCCGCGCGCGATGCGGGATGGCAGAAAGTGATGGCCGATGAGCGAATGAAGCCTGACCATGCCAATACTCCGTTCGACGGCAAACGGATGTTCTATGGTGGCTTCAGCTCGATCCTGGACGTCTAGTCGAAAACAACGTCGTTGTAGGCGAGCTTCTCCTCAAAGCACACGTTGACTGTGCGCTTGCGTGCGCGCGTGCGATGTCGAACGCCGGCCGGGATGGTCAACATCTGTCCCGGCTTCAGGACGACGAGCTTGCCATCGTCGAGATCGATCTCGAGCTCACCTTCAACGACCAGGAAGCACTCATCGGAGTTGGGATGCCGGTGCCATGGATACTCACCTTCCATGACGGCCAGACGTACACAGTGTTGATTGACATTGAGAAGCACCGAGTTCTTGTAGCGCTCGGTGACCTGGTCGGCCTGCTGTTTGAGATCGACCGCCACGAGGCCTGCAAAAGCAGCCTGTTCCCACTCCGGGGGAGGCGTTGTAGCTATCTTGTCCATTGAGAGGAATCCTCACCGGCCCTGTCACTGATGACGTGAGTCTATCTCCGGGAACTGACGATGGGGGGGCGCAAGAGAGGTATGCTCGCACGATGGCGCCTTCCCCGACGTACACGGAATACCTCCCGCCGCCCGATCTGGCGCCGTGGGTGGCGTGCTTGTGGCGGATAGCCGGTCGTGCCGTTGACGTTCGGCATCGAGTGCTGCCAGACGGCTGCTCCGATCTTCTCTTTGATCTCGAGAGGGCACGAGGTCGCGGTGGCGCTTCGACTGACCTGGTCGGCCCCATGAGCACGGCGTTGGTGGTCCCCCTCAGCGGTGCGGTTGATCTCGTGGGGGTGCGGCTGCGTCCCGGTGCCGTAACCGCCTTTGCTGGCATACCTGCGGATGAGCTTCTCGACGCCGCCGTTCCCACGTCGCTCAGTGTTTCCGCCGAACAGCTTGCCGACTCCGCGGACGGTGCTCGGGGAGCTGTTGATCGACGCGCTGCGCCGAAAAGCGGCTTCGGTGAGTCAGCCCGATCCCCTGGTGGGCCATGCACTGGCGCGGTGGGCAAAAGCCGAAACGCAGGATTTCCCGTCAATCTCCATCCTGACTCGCGATCTGGGCCTCAGCGAGCGCGCGTTCGAGCGCCGGTTTGTCGCTAAGGTGGGGCTGACGCCAGTGGCCTACCGCAGACTGGCTCGCCTGCGCTCGGTCCTGCGTCTGTACGCTCACGGTTCTCGCGGCTGGGCATCCATTGCAGCCACTACCGGATTCAGCGATCAAGCGCACCTCGTCCGCGACTGCCGGGGCTTTCACCGGTCTGACCCCGACCGAATGGGCCGCCAGCCAGAGGAGGCCGGGCGCCGGATTTTTTCAAGATGGCGCCGTAACGACCGTCTAAGGTCCGCTCTCTCGGAACTACAGGAGTGAACCGTGCCCTTATTGAACAAAGCCACGCCCGTTCTGGTCGTCGATCGCATTGAACCCGTTGTGCCATTCTGGAACAAGGTCGGCCTGACACCCAGTACCGAAGTTCCCGGCGCCAACGGCCAACTGGCTTTCGTGATTCTCGCCGCCGACGGCGTCGAGATCATGTATCAGACGGCCGCGAGCGTGCAGGAAGACCTGGTGAAATCAGCAACCGTCAAGGACGCGTTCCGCGCAATGCCTCAACAAACGACGCTGTACGTCGAGGTGAGCCGCCTGGCCGATGTTGCAACCCGCCTCGATGGCGAGTTGGTTGTCATGCCGGAGCGGAAGACGTTTTACGGCAGCACGGAAATCGGCTACGCCGATCCGGCCGGCAATATTGTTGTGTTTGCCGAGCACTGACGGATGGGCACCAGCGCGCGCCAGGATGGCTGTGCGTGCAATTGCCGGCCGGCCTTTCGGTCGAACCCGTACGTGCTCAGGCGCCGAATGCGGCGTTGACTTCCAGAAACGGGTGTCGATGTGGTCGAATGGCCGCGTCCCCTACCGAGCAATTGACCAGGAGCCAGGCATGTCGAACGAACGCTTTCCAATTGATTTGAATGGCCTGAAGCCCCTGAAGCTCGACCCAGGCAAGCCATCCCTGACCGATGATGAGCGCACGACGCTGCGCCAGAATATCCAGTTGGCTCGTGACGCCATCGTGTTCTTCACGGCCCTGGCGGGCGCCAAGGGCCTCTCCGGCCATACGGGCGGTGCCTACGATACGGTCCCCGAGCTCATGATCGTTCGGGCGTTCATTGCCAATGGCGCGCCCATCGTGCCGGTTTTCTACGATGAGGCGGGCCACCGGGTCGCCACGCAATACCTGCTGAGCGTGCTGAACGGGGCCATGCCGGCGGAGAGGCTGCTGCACTACCGGGAGTACGAGAGCGGCCTGCCCGGTCATCCGGAGAAATTCCTGACCCCGGGCGTGGAGTTCAGCTCGGGCCGCTTGGGTCACCTGTGGGCGTTCGTCAATGGCGTGGCCATGGCCAATCCCGGCAAGGCCGTGGTGATGCTGGGGTCCGATGGCAGCGAGATGGAAGGGGACAACGCGGAAGCCGCTCGGCTGGCGGTCGCGCGCAAGCTGAACGTCAAAGTACTGATCGATGACAACAACGTCACGATCGCTGGGCATCCGCAGGAGTACATGCCCGGATACGACCTGACACGGACTCTTTCCGGTTACGGTGTGTTGACCGAGACAACCATGGGTGAGGATCTCGACGCGTTGTATGTGGACCTGTGCCGCGCGTTCCAAGAAGACCGGCCGCATGCGCTGGTGATCAAGCGGCCCATGGCGCCCGGAATCGAAGGCGCAGAGGGTAGTCCGAAGGCACATGAGGTGCTCGAAGCCAAGACCGCCATCGCCTATCTGCGCAAACGCGGTGGATATGATGAGGCGATTGCCCTGTTGGAGGCCGCGAAGCCGGCGAAAAGCCCACTGACCTTCAAGGGATCCTCCGGCGTTGGCAAGAACCGTGACGATTTCGGCAAGCTCGTCAACGAAATCCTGGACGGCATGGATGAGCAGACCCGCGTGGCGAGCATCCGGGTGTTTGATAACGATCTGGAAGGTTCGTGCGGCCTGCACCATATCCGCAAGAAGCACCCTGAAGTATTTGTACGCGGCGGCATCATGGAGCGCGGCAACTATTCCGCGGCCGCGGGTTTCGGCTCGGGCAAAGGCAAGCAGGGTATCTATGCCACCTTCAGCGCATTCCTGGAGATGTGCATCAGTGAAATCACCATGGCGCGCCTGAACTTCTCCAACGTGCTGGCGCACTTCTCCCACAGCGGCGTCGATGACATGGCGGACAACACCTGTCATTTTGGAATCAACAGCATGTTTGCCGACGGCGGTGTGACCCCGGGCCACGGCGAAGACACGACGCGGTTGTATTTTCCCGCGGATCAACACCAGTTTGCAGCTTGTGTGAAGCGGATCTTCAACGACCCGGGATTGCGCTTCCTGTTCACAACCCGTTCAACGGTTCCTGACATTCTCGGTGAGGACGGTCAGCCGTTCTATCAGGGACGGGTGTTCGAGCCCGGCAGGGACGACCTGGTCCGTGAGGCGCCCGCCGGCAGTGGTTATGTGGTTGCCGTCGGCGAAACGGTGTATCGCGCGCTCGATGCGGTCATCACGCTGCGGGAGCGCGGTTTGAACGTCAATCTCGTCAACAAGTCCACGGTCAACGTGGTCGATGCGGCGATGATGAAGAAGTTGGCTGCCGCGCCGTTTGTACTCGTGGTGGAAGGTTGGAATGTCAAAACAGGGCTCGGCAGCCGATTTGGCAGCTACCTGCTGCAGGCCGGGTTCAAGGGCAGGTACAACCATATCGGCACCCACAAGGAGGGCTGCGGCGGGTTATGGCAGCAGATGGGCTATCAGGGGCTGGATCCGCAGGGGATTGCGGCGGCCATCGAGGCGTTGGCCCAGTAGAGGCCGATGGCGGCCGCCGCGGCCGCAATTCTAAGTGACCGGTGGCGCGCCGCCTTCCTCGGTGCGCCGCCGACGAAATGCCTCCAGAGCCTCTGAGATAGCCGGATCGATCGGGGGCGGCGTAAACGCATCGAGCGTCGAGCGCCAGATGGTCGCTGCGCGCTCCGTCGCAGTCTTTCCTCCATCCAGGCTCCAAGTGCCGTAATTGCGCCAGTCAGAGACGAGCGGTGAGTAGCAGGCGTCCCTGTATCGCGCCATGGTGTGTTGGGTTGCAAAGAAGTGGCCGCCCGGTCCCGCCTCGGCGATGGCGTCGACTCCGAAATCCTCGTCAGTTGCGCCAACAGGCTGCAACATCTCCGCCAGCATCTGCAGTTGCTCAATGTCCAGGATGAACTTCTCGTAGCTGGCGGACAAACCGCCCTCGAGCCAACCGGCCGCGTGCAGCACGAAGTTCGCACCGCCGGAGAGGGCACCCCAGAGACTGATCTGCGACTCGTATGCCCCCTGCGCGTCCGGTGCATTTGAGGCTGTGGCATTCGAGGATCGCCAGGGGGAGACCGACGAAACGCGCCATCTGACCGGCGCCGACTTGCGCCTTGAAGTACTCTGGCGTGCCGAACGCGGGCGATCCTGACTTCATGTCGACGTTGGAGGTAAAGCTTCCATAGACGACCGGCGCGCCCGGTCGGGTGATCTGTGCGAGGACCAGGCCACCGAGCATTTCCGCGTGAGCGAGTGTAAGTGCGCCGGCGATCGTGATCGGTGCCATCGCCCCAGCGAGGGTGAATGGCGTGATCATTTGCACCTGGCCGGCGAGGGCGAAGTCCATGATTCCGTCGGCCATCGGTGTATCGAGGACGCGCGGCGAATTTGTATTGATGATCGTGTAAGTACACGGCGTGTCGCGAAACGCCTCATCTGACAGGCCGCAGGCGATCCGAACTTGCTCGAGGCAATCTGCCACCTGGGCACGCCCGCGGCAGTAGGTGTGTGGAATCTTGTCGGACAGTGTTAGTTGCGCGTGGAGCATTTCGAGTTGTCGGCATGCAACCGGGATGTCCTGTGGCTCGGTCACGGCTCCCAGTATGTGTATGACTTCGAATGCCTGGCAAAGACGAACACCGTTCGCGTAGTCGGCGAGGGTTCCTATCCTTCGCCCACCAGCGGTATCCATTATGTGCGGAGGACCGGAGACTGGAGCGAAGGTCAGCGAACTAGCGTCAAGTGTGACGTTACGCATAGGGTTGCGGGAGTGGAGCTTGATCTCGCGGGGCGCGGGCGCCAGAGACTCCGTGACGAGGCCGCGATCAATCCGCACGGTTTCAGTCGATTCGTTAACAGTCGCTCCGGCCGAACGAAAGCGCGCACGTGCGTCCGAAGATAGAACTTTGAGACCCTGTTCCTCGAGAATCCCCAACGCCGCGTTGTGCAGTGCCTCGACGCGGTCGTCCGAAAACACACGAAGTGGCTGAAATGGATTTCTGAGTGTCCGGTAGCGCTGGCTGCGGTTGTCCGTAGTTGCTGAGGTCAATGTCGCCGTTGGTTTGCGCCGTGTCCGCCGCAGGTTCTCGCGATTTTCCGCGTCCACTGGTCTTCATCCTCCGCTACCGCCCACAATTGCTGAGCGTAACGTGGGAGCCGCTGCTCTTCGATGCGAAGATCTACGCGGCCTCAAAGAAAATCTGCAGCGACCCGGGCGCCCGGCTGCCCGACTACGCCCTGGGGCAGATTCTGCGTGAGGTTGACGCGCCGGCGATCGAGAAGCTCGCCGCCAGGCCCGAGAGTGATCAGCACCGCCGAGTTACCATGCTCCGCGACCCCGACGACCGCTCCGTGCTTCACTAGCGCATTCACCGCGCTAGAAGTCGGCTACCGCGCTGAGAGTAAAGTTGGTGCGGGCGAGCGCGTTCACGAGGTTCGGGCCCGAAGGGCCGGCCGCGGTATAGCCGGCGTTGTCGGTGATGGCATGCGAGTTGAACAGGTTGTTGATTCCGAGCGTGAGCCGCAGGTTCTGAACGGCGGGCAGGCCCGAAATGTTGCGGGTGGCCGTCGCGTTGGTATAGGAATACGCCTTCACGGCGTAGATGTTGCCGTCGGCACTGCCATTTTTTCCCTGGTATTCACGGCCGACGAGTTTCGTCAACAGGCTGGCGCTCCAGGGCCCCTGGGTGTACATCAATCCGACGAGGCCGGTGTAGTCCGGGGCGAGGGGGATCGTATCACCCGCTCGTTGAATTGCAGAAGTCATGGCCGACTGCCGATATGTTGCACGAATCAGGCTCGCGTTGGCTATGGCAGTGACTCCGGCGCCCAGGGCGACATGTCCTTCAGCTTCAACACCCTGGTAGCGCACGTCGCCGGAATTGACGAACAAGGTGTTGCCATTTTCCACGATTGTCGCGACATAGTTGTTGAGCTCGATGTCGTAGGCGTCCAGGCCTATGCCATACGCGGCCGACTGGTGGACGATACCGACCTGGTAGGCGAGCGTAGTCTCAGGATCGGCTTGATTTCCCGCGGCAGGGTGGGCTGTGTAAAAGAACGCCTGACTCGGCACCAGCGAGCCTTTTGAAACCTGTGCGAGCAGGTTGGTATCTTCCGCCACGCGGTAGGTAGCATCGATGCTGGGGAGAGTGCTGCGCACGGTGCGCGACTGCGTTCCCTGGGTGCCGGGCAGGAAATTCTGGATGACGGACGCGTCGAGGTTGCGTTTGACGTCACGATAGCGAACCCCGAGCCTGACCTTCAACGGCTCCAAGGGTTGCCAAACATACTCCGCGTACGGTTGCACCGAATCCAGATGGCTGTCGAAATCGAAGTAGACAGGGGTGTGCGCGTTTTTGTTGACGTTGTAGAGCACACCGGTGCTCAGATCCACACCGACACGCGATTCGGTCTGCCAACTATGCTCTGCCCAGAGGCCCAGCAAAAAGGTGCCGTAGTGGCCTGAGTATCCGATGCGAGCGTCGTTGCCGATTACGCGGTAGGCCTCGTTTGTCTGGCGGCCGGCAATATCCGTCCGCGCAATGCCTGCGAATCCTGAGCCGATGGGCGAGGCTGTCTGATCACCCTTGAGGCTATAGCCGTTGTTGCGGTAGGAGTACGTATAGATCTTGTCTTCGAACGACCATGCGCCCGCAAGCTGTGCCTCGAGCCTCAGGTAGCCGAAGTCGATGCTGCGCACCGTCGAAGAATACCGATAGTAGTTGGGGCTCGTGGGATCGTTATTGAATCCAACGGACGAGCCGATCGCGGCCAGATCGGTGGTCGTGAGACTTCCCGGGTTATAGAAACGATAGCGGTCGTAGGTGTACACAGCGGTTAGCCGGCCCACGTCGCCGAGGACGGTGACCGTCTTGAGAAATATGTCGTCCTTGTATCCGGCGGACAAGGCCAGTGCGCCATCCGACTCACTATGCTCTGCGGTGGCGATCACGCCGGTCTGGCCCGACTCCCGGGGCTGCGCGGTGTTGAGCGTTGACCCAATGAGAAATGTATTGAAAGAGCCATAGGTAGCGAACGTCCGGACGCGCGCCACTTCTGGAATCGTTTCTGAATAGACGTTGAGCGAGCCGCCGAAGGAGGCATAGCCCAGATCGGTTGCACCTCCGGGACTGCGATCGACCACGACCTGCTGCAACACCGACGTCGGGAAGTAGGATGTCGAGTGGTGTCCGAAGGTGTCTGGATCGGCAAACGGAATACCGTCCATGGTGACATTGAACTGTCCGTCGGTGAAACCTCGCAGGCTCAAATTCTTGGCCGCATCGAAGCCGGGCCCGTTAGGCGCGGTGCTCACGAAGCTGGGTGTGAAGTTTGCAACGGTGCCGAAGTCACCTACGGGAGAAGCAATCTGGCGAATCACCGTCTCATCGACCACAGACTGCGGCGAGCCCTTGTCAGGGACCGCTGCGCTCGGCACCGGGCCGTCTTTCTGTCCTTGTATGAGAACGGTGGAGAAGGTCTCCAAAGAAGTATCAGGATCTTCAGGGGCCTCGGCCGCAATGGCGCTTCCGGCCCACACCGTGAGTGTCAATAACCACAGTTGCTTCATGGAGTTCGAGGCTACTGAGGCAACATTTCGATTCCGAGAATATTGGATGCCTCGTGGTGCGTCTTCACGGGGTTGTCATGTCTACGACAAGCACCTCCAGGTGCCTCCATCGGGGCGCATGTAATAA
>JAUJYP020000588.1:0-254905 GCA_030674075.2 Linum usitatissimum | reverse complement strand
AATGGCTAAAAATTAAGGTTTCACCATGTGAAGCCATTGAAATAATAAGCAAATGAAGTTAAAAAATACTTTTTAACACGCTAAAACTATATCAAGTAAAATTAATTTTTAAATGCATTCGACCATTATTTCCAACGGTTACCATTATGAAACTTGACATTTTAGCCATTTCCATCATGCATGTCAAATATAAGCCGATTTGAAAGTTTTCATATTTTTATCTCCAAATGGTTCATTTCCACAGGTTAACCCCTTTAGAAATTGACAAAATTTGGGGTGAAAATTGAAATTTTATAAATGGGATAATATTTGACGTGTTTGTTGGGAATGGTTAAAAATTAAGGTTTCACCATGTTAAGCCATTGAAATAATAAGCAAATGAAGTTAAAAAATACTTTTTAACACACTAAAACTATATCAAGTAAAATTAATTTTTAAATGCATTCGACCATTATTTCCAGGTACCATGGTTACCATGATGAAACTTGACATTTTAGCCATTTCCAGCATGCATGTAAATTATTAGCCGATTTGAAAGTTTTCATATTTTTATCTCCAAATGGTTCATTTCCATAGGTTAACCCCTTTGGAAATCGACAAATTTTGAAGAGAAAACTGAAAATTTTGAAATAAGATAATATTTGACGTGTATGTTGGAAATGGCTAAAAATTAAGGTTTCACCATGTTAAGCCATTGAAATAATAATCAAATGAAGTTAAAAAATACTTTTTAACACGCTAAAACTATATCAAGTAAAATTAATTTTTAAATGCATTCGACCATTATTTCCAATGGTTACCATGATGAAACTTGACATTTTAGCCATTTCCAAAGCATGCATGTCAATTATTAGCCGATTTGAAAGTTTTCATATTTTTATCTCCAAATGGTTCATTTCCATAAGTTAACCCCTTTGGAAATCGACAAATTTTGAAGAGAAAATTGAAAATTTTGAAATGGGATAATATTTGACGTGTATGTTGGAAATGGCTAAAAATTAAGGTTTCACCATGTTAAGCCATTGAAATAATAAGCAAATGAAGTTAAAAAATACTTTTTAACACGCTAAAACTATATCAAGTAAAATTAATTTTTAAATGCATTCGACCATTATTTCCAACGGTTACCATGATGAAACTTGACATTTTAGCCATTTCCAAATAATGCATGTCAATTATTAGCCGATTTGAAAGTTTTCATATTTTTATCTCCAAATGGTTCATTTCCATAGATTAACCCCTTTGGAAATCGACAAATTTTGAAGAGAAAATTGAAAATTTTGAAATGGGATAATATTTGACGTGTATGTTGAAAATGGCTAAAAATTAAGGTTTCACCATATTAAGCCATTGAAATAATAAGCAAATGAAGTTAAAAAATACTTTTTAACACGCTAAAACTATATCAAGTAAAATTAATTTTTAAATGCATTCGACCATTATTTCCAACGGTTACCATGATGAAACTTGACATTTTAGCCATTTCCAAGATGCATGTAAATTATTAGCCGATTTGAAAGTTTTCATATTTTTATCTCCAAATGGTTCATTTCCATAGGTTAACCCCTTTGGAAATCGACAAATTTTGAAGAGAAAATTGAAAATTTTGAAATGGGATAATATTTGACGTGTATGTTGGAAATGGCTAAAAATTAAGGTTTCACCATGTTAAGCCATTCAAATAATAAGCAAATGAAGTTAAAAAATACTTTTTAACACGCTAAAACTATATCAAGTAAAATTAATTTTTAAATGCATTCGACCATTATTTCCTCCGGTTACCATGATGAAACTTGACATTTTAGCCATTTCCAGCATGCATGTAAATTATTAGCCGATTTGAAAGTTTTCATATTTTTATCTCCAAATGGTTCATTTCCATAGATACTCTTTGGAAATCGACAAATTTTGAAGAGAAAATTGAAAATTTTGAAATGGGATAATATTTGACGTGTATGTTGGAAATGGCTAAAAATTAAGGTTTCACCATGTTAAGCCATTGAAATAATAAGCAAATGAAGTTAAAAAATACTTTTTAACACGCTAAAACTATATCAAGTAAAATTAATTTTTAAATGCATTCGACCATTATTTCCGGCGTTACCATGATGAAACTTGACATTTTAGCCATTTCCAAGATGCATGTCAATTATTAGCCGATTTGAAAGTTTTCATATTTTTATCTCCAAATGGTTCATTTCCATAGGTTAACCCCTTTGGAAATCGACAAATTTTGAAGAGAAAATTGAAAATTTTGAAATGGGATAATATTTGACGTGTATGTTGGAAATGGCTAAAAATTAAGGTTTCACCATGTTAAGCCATTGAAATAATAAGCAAATGAAGTTAAAAAATACTTTTTAACACGCTAAAACTATATCAAGTAAAATTAATTTTTAAATGCATTCGACCATTATTTCCATCTGTTACCATGATGAAACTTGACATTTTAGCCATTTCCATCATGCATGTCAAATATAAGCCGATTTGAAAGTTTTCATATTTTTATCTCCAAATGGTTCATTTCCATAGTTAACCCCTTTAGAAATTGACAAAATTTGGGGTGAAAATTGAAATTTTATAAATGGGATAATATTTGACGTGTATGTTGGAAATGGCTAAAAATTAAGGTTTCACCATGTTAAGCCATTCAAATAATAAGCAAATGAAGTTAAAAAATACTTTTTAACACACTAAAACTATATCAAGTAAAATTAATTTTTAAATGCATTCGACCATTATTTCCAAGGTTACCATGATGAAACTTGACATTTTAGCCATTTCCAAGATGCATGTAAATTATTAGCCGATTTGAAAGTTTTCATATTTTTATCTCCAAATGGTTCATTTCCATAGGTTAACCCCTTTGGAAATCGACAAATTTTGAAGAGAAAATTGAAAATTTTGAAATGGGATAATATTTGACGTGTATGTTGGAAATGGCTAAAAATTAAGGTTTCACCATGTTAAGCCATTGAAATAATAAGCAAATGAAGTTAAAAAATACTTTTTAACACGCTAAAACTATATCAAGTAAAATTAATTTTTAAATGCATTCGACCATTATTTCCAATGGTTACCATGATGAAACTTGACATTTTAGCCATTTCCAAGATGCATGTCAATTATTAGCCGATTTGAAAGTTTTCATATTTTTATCTCCAAATGGTTCATTTCCATAGGTTAACCCCTTTGGAAATTGACAAATTTTGAAGAGAAAATTGAAAATTTTGAAATGGGATAATATTTGACGTGTATGTTGGAAATGGCTAAAAATTAAGGTTTCACCATGTTAAGCCATTGAAATAATAAGCAAATGAAGTTAAAAAATACTTTTTAACACGCTAAAACTATATCAAGTAAAATTAATTTTTAAATGCATTCGACCATTATTTCCAACGGTTACCATGATGAAACTTGACATTTTAGCCATTTCCAACATGCATGTCAATTATTAGCCGATTTGAAAGTTTTCATATTTTTATCTCCAAATGGTTCATTTCCATAGGTTAACCCCTTTGGAAATCGACAAATTTTGAAGAGAAAATTGAAAATTTTGAAATGGGATAATATTTGACGTGTATGTTGGAAATGGCTAAAAATTAAGGTTTCACCATGTTAAGCCATTGAAATAATAAGCAAATGAAGTTAAAAAATACTTCTTAACACGCTAAAACTATATCAAGTAAAATTAATTTTTAAATGCATTCGACCATTATTTCCTCGGCGGTTACCATGATGAAACTTGACATTTTAGCCATTTCCAAGATGCATGTCAATTATTAGCCGATTTGAAAGTTTTCATATTTTTATCTCCAAATGGTTCATTTCCATAGGTTAACCCCTTTGGAAATTGACAAATTTTGAAGAGAAAATTGAAAATTTTGAAATGGGATAATATTTGACGTGTATGTTGGAAATGGCTAAAAATTAAGGTTTCACCATGTTAAGCCATTGAAATAATAAGCAAATGAAGTTAAAAAATACTTTTTAACACGCTAAAACTATATCAAGTAAAATTAATTTTTAAATGCATTCGACCATTATTTCCGGCGGTTACCATGATGAAACTTGACATTTTAGCCATTTCCAAGATGCATGTCAATTATTAGCCGATTTGAAAGTTTTCATATTTTTATCTCCAAATGGTTCATTTCCATAGGTTAACCCTTTGGAAATCGACAAATTTTGAAGAGAAAATTGAAAATTTTGAAATGGGATAATATTTGACGTGTATGTTGGAAATGGCTAAAAATTAAGGTTTCACCATGTTAAGCCATTGAAATAATAAGCAAATGAAGTTAAAAAATACTTTTTAACACGCTAAAACTATATCAAGTAAAATTAATTTTTAAATGCATTCGACCATTATTTCCAACGGTTACCATGATGAAACTTGACATTTTAGCCATTTCCAACATGCATGTCAATTATTAGCCGATTTGAAAGTTTTCATATTTTTATCTCCAAATGGTTCATTTCCATAGGTTAACCCCTTTGGAAATCGACAAATTTTGAAGAGAAAATTGAAAATTTTGAAATGGGATAATATTTGACGTGTATGTTGGAAATGGCTAAAAATTAAGGTTTCACCATGTTAAGCCATTGAAATAATAAGCAAATGAAGTTAAAAAATACTTTTTAACACGCTAAAACTATATCAAGTAAAATTAATTTTTAAATGCATTCGACCATTATTTCCAACGGTTACCATGATGAAACTTGACATTTTAGCCATTTCCATCATGCATGTCAATTATTAGCCGATTTGAAAGTTTTCATATTTTTATCTCCAAATGGTTCATTTCCATAGGTTAACCCCTTTGGAAATCGACAAATTTTGAAGAGAAAATTGAAAATTTTGAAATGGGATAATATTTGACGTGTATGTTGAGAATGGCTAAAAATTAAGGTTTCACCATGTTAAGCCATTCAAATAATAAGCAAATGAAGTTAAAAAATACTTTTTAACACACTAAAACTATATCAAGTAAAATTAATTTTTAAATGCATTCGACCATTATTTCCAACGGCTACCATGATGAAACTTGACATTTTAGCCATTTCCAAGATGCATGTCAATTATTAGCCGATTTGAAAGTTTTCATATTTTTATCTCCAAATGGTTCATTTCCATAGGTTAACCCCTTTGGAAATCGACAAATTTTGAAGAGAAAATTGAAAATTTTGAAATGGGATAATATTTGACGTGTATGTTGGAAATGGCTAAAAATTAAGGTTTCACCATGTTAAGCCATTCAAATAATAAGCAAATGAAGTTAAAAAATACTTTTTAACACGCTAAAACTATATCAAGTAAAATTAATTTTTAAATGCATTCGACCATTATTTCCAATGGTTACCATGATGAAACTTGACATTTTAGCCATTTCCAGATGCATGTAAATTATTAGCCGATTTGAAAGTTTTCATATTTTTATCTCCAAATGGTTCATTTCCATAGGTTAACCCCTTTGGAAATCGACAAATTTTGAAGAGAAAATTGAAAATTTTGAAATGGGATAATATTTGACGTGTATGTTGGAAATGGCTAAAAATTAAGGTTTCACCATGTTAAGCCATTCAAATAATAAGCAAATGAAGTTAAAAAATACTTTTTAACACGCTAAAACTATATCAAGTAAAATTAATTTTTAAATGCATTCGACCATTATTTCCAATGGTTACCATGATGAAACTTGACATTTTAGCCATTTCCAAAGATGCATGTCAATTATTAGCCGATTTGAAAGTTTTCATATTTTTATCTCCAAATGGTTCATTTCCATAAGTTAACCCCTTTGGAAATCGACAAATTTTGAAGAGAAAATTGAAAATTTTGAAATGGGATAATATTTGACGTGTATGTTGGAAATGGCTAAAAATTAAGGTTTCACCATGTTAAGCCATTGAAATAATAAGCAAATGAAGTTAAAAAATACTTTTTAACACGCTAAAACTATATCAAGTAAAATTAATTTTTAAATGCATTCGACCATTATTTCCAGCGGTTACCATGATGAAACTTGACATTTTAGCCATTTCCAATATGCATGTCAATTATTAGCCGATTTGAAAGTTTTCATATTTTTATCTCCAAATGGTTCATTTCCATAGGTTAACCCCTTTGGAAATCGACAAATTTTGAAGAGAAAATTGAAAATTTTGAAATGGGATAATATTTGACGTGTATGTTGGAAATGGCTAAAAATTAAGGTTTCACCATGTTAAGCCATTCAAATAATAAGCAAATGAAGTTAAAAAATACTTCTTAACACGCTAAAACTATATCAAGTAAAATTAATTTTTAAATGCATTCGACCATTATTTCCTCCGTTACCATGATGAAACTTGACATTTTAGCCATTTCCAAGTATGCATGTCAATTATTAGCCGATTTGAAAGTTTTCATATTTTTATCTCCAAATGGTTCATTTCCATAGGTTAACCCCTTTGGAAATCGACAAATTTTGAAGAGAAAATTGAAAATTTTGAAATGGGATAATATTTGACGTGTATGTTGGAAATGGCTAAAAATTAAGGTTTCACCATGTTAAGCCATTCAAATAATAAGCAAATGAAGTTAAAAAATACTTTTTAACACGCTAAAACTATATCAAGTAAAATTAATTTTTAAATGCATTCGACCATTATTTCCAACGGTTACCATGATGAAACTTGACATTTTAGCCATTTCCAGCATGCATGTAAATTATTAGCCGATTTGAAAGTTTTCATATTTTTATCTCCAAATGGTTCATTTCCATAGGTTAACCCCTTTGGAAATTGACAAATTTTGAAGAGAAAATTGAAAATTTTGAAATGGGATAATATTTGACGTGTATGTTGGAAATGGCTAAAAATTAAGGTTTCACCATGTTAAGCCATTCAAATAATAAGCAAATGAAGTTAAAAAATACTTCTTAACACGCTAAAACTATATCAAGTAAAATTAATTTTTAAATGCATTCGACCATTATTTCCGGCGGTTACCATGATGAAACTTGACATTTTAGCCATTTCCAGCAGATGCATGTCAATTATTAGCCGATTTGAAAGTTTTCATATTTTTATCTCCAAATGGTTCATTTCCATAGGTTAACCCTTTGGAAATCGACAAATTTTGAAGAGAAAATTGAAAATTTTGAAATGGGATAATATTTGACGTGTATGTTGGAAATGGCTAAAAATTAAGGTTTCACCATGTTAAGCCATTCAAATAATAAGCAAATGAAGTTAAAAAATACTTCTTAACACGCTAAAACTATATCAAGTAAAATTAATTTTTAAATGCATTCGACCATTATTTCCGGCGTTACCATGATGAAACTTGACATTTTAGCCATTTCCAAGATGCATGTCAATTATTAGCCGATTTGAAAGTTTTCATATTTTTATCTCCAAATGGTTCATTTCCATAGGTTAACCCCTTTGGAAATCGACAAATTTTGAAGAGAAAATTGAAAATTTTGAAATGGGATAATATTTGACGTGTATGTTGGAAATGGCTAAAAATTAAGGTTTCACCATGTTAAGCCATTGAAATAATAAGCAAATGAAGTTAAAAAATACTTTTTAACACGCTAAAACTATATCAAGTAAAATTAATTTTTAAATGCATTCGACCATTATTTCCAACGGTTACCATGATGAAACTTGACATTTTAGCCATTTCCATCATGCATGTCAATTATAAGCCGATTTGAAAGTTTTCATATTTTTATCTCCAAATGGTTCATTTCCATAGGTTAACCCCTTTGAAATTGACAAATTTTGAAGAGAAAATTGAAATTTTTTAAATGGGATAATATTTGACGTGTATGTTGGAAATGGCTAAAAATTAAGGTTTCACCATGTTAAGCCATTCAAATAATAAGCAAATGAAGTTAAAAAATACTTCTTAACACACTAAAACTATATCAAGTAAAATTAATTTTTAAATGCATTCGACCATTATTTCCAGCGGTTACCATGATGAAACTTGACATTTTAGCCATTTCCAGCATGCATGTAAATTATTAGCCGATTTGAAAGTTTTCATATTTTTATCTCCAAATGGTTCATTTCCATAGGTTAACTCTTTGGAAATCGACAAATTTTGAAGAGAAAATTGAAAATTTTGAAATGGGATAATATTTGACGTGTATGTTGGAAATGGCTAAAAATTAAGGTTTCACCATGTTAAGCCATTCAAATAATAAGCAAATGAAGTTAAAAAATACTTTTTAACACGCTAAAACTATATCAAGTAAAATTAATTTTTAAATGCATTCGACCATTATTTCCAGCGTAGTTACCATGATGAAACTTGACATTTTAGCCATTTCCAAGATGCATGTAAATTATTAGCCGATTTGAAAGTTTTCATATTTTTATCTCCAAATGGTTCATTTCCATAGGTTAACCCCTTTGGAAATCGACAAATTTTGAAGAGAAAATTGAAAATTTTGAAATGGGATAATATTTGACGTGTATGTTGGAAATGGCTAAAAATTAAGGTTTCACCATGTTAAGCCATTCAAATAATAAGCAAATGAAGTTAAAAAATACTTTTTAACACGCTAAAACTATATCAAGTAAAATTAATTTTTAAATGCATTCGACCATTATTTCCAACGGTACCATGATGAAACTTGACATTTTAGCCATTTCCATCATGCATGTCAAATATAAGCCGATTTGAAAGTTTTCATATTTTTATCTCCAAATGGTTCATTTCCATAGGTTAACCCCTTTAGAAATTGACAAAATTTGGGGTGAAAATTGAAATTTTATAAATGGGATAATATTTGACGTGTATGTTGAGAATGGCCAAAAATTAAGGTTTCACCATGTTAAGCCATTGAAATAATAAGCAAATGAAGTTAAAAAATACTTTTTAACACACTAAAACTATATCAAGTAAAATTAATTTTTAAATGCATTCGACCATTATTTCCAACTTACCATGATGAAACTTGACATTTTAGCCATTTCCAAGATGCATGTCAATTATTAGCCGATTTGAAAGTTTTCATATTTTTATCTCCAAATGGTTCATTTCCATAGGTTAACCCCTTTGGAAATCGACAAATTTTGAAGAGAAAATTGAAAATTTTGAAATGGGATAATATTTGACGTGTATGTTGGAAATGGCTAAAAATTAAGGTTTCACCATGTTAAGCCATTCAAATAATAAGCAAATGAAGTTAAAAAATACTTTTTAACACGCTAAAACTATATCAAGTAAAATTAATTTTTAAATGCATTCGACCATTATTTCCAACGGTTACCATGATGAAACTTGACATTTTAGCCATTTCAAAGATGCATGTAAATTATTAGCCGATTTGAAAGTTTTCATATTTTTATCTCCAAATGGTTCATTTCCATAGGTTAACCCCTTTGGAAATCGACAAATTTTGAAGAGAAAATTGAAAATTTTGAAATGGGATAATATTTGACGTGTATGTTGGAAATGGCTAAAAATTAAGGTTTCACCATGTTAAGCCATTCAAATAATAAGCAAATGAAGTTAAAAAATACTTTTTAACACGCTAAAACTATATCAAGTAAAATTAATTTTTAAATGCATTCGACCATTATTTCCAGCGGTTACCATGATGAAACTTGACATTTTAGCCATTTCCGGCATGCATGTCAATTATTAGCCGATTTGAAAGTTTTCATATTTTTATCTCCAAATGGTTCATTTCCATAGGTTAACCCCTTTGGAAATCGACAAATTTTGAAGAGAAAATTGAAAATTTTGAAATGGGATAATATTTGACGTGTATGTTGGAAATGGCTAAAAATTAAGGTTTCACCATGTTAAGCCATTGAAATAATAAGCAAATGAAGTTAAAAAATACTTTTTAACACGCTAAAACTATATCAAGTAAAATTAATTTTTAAATGCATTCGACCATTATTTCCAACGGTTACCATGATGAAAATTGACATTTTAGCCATTTCCAAGATGCATGTCAATTATTAGCCGATTTGAAAGTTTTCATATTTTTATCTCCAAATGGTTCATTTCCATAGGTTAACCCCTTTGGAAATCGACAAATTTTGAAGAGAAAATTGAAAATTTTGAAATGGGATAATATTTGACGTGTATGTTGGAAATGGCTAAAAATTAAGGTTTCACCATGTTAAGCCATTGAAATAATAAGCAAATGAAGTTAAAAAATACTTTTTAACACGCTAAAACTATATCAAGTAAAATTAATTTTTAAATGCATTCGACCATTATTTCCAACGGTTACCATGATGAAACTTGACATTTTAGCCATTTCCAAGATGCATGTCAATTATTAGCCGATTTGAAAGTTTTCATATTTTTATCTCCAAATGGTTCATTTCCATAGGTTAACCCCTTTGGAAATCGACAAATTTTGAAGAGAAAATTGAAAATTTTGAAATGGGATAATATTTGACGTGTATGTTGGAAATGGCTAAAAATTAAGGTTTCACCATGTTAAGCCATTCAAATAATAAGCAAATGAAGTTAAAAAATACTTTTTAACACGCTAAAACTATATCAAGTAAAATTAATTTTTAAATGCATTCGACCATTATTTCCGGCGGTTACCATGATGAAACTTGACATTTTAGCCATTTCCAACATGCATGTCAATTATTAGCCGATTTGAAAGTTTTCATATTTTTATCTCCAAATGGTTCATTTCCATAGGTTAACCCCTTTGGAAATCGACAATTTTGAAGAGAAAATTGAAAATTTTGAAATGGGATAATATTTGACGTGTATGTTGAGAAATGGCTAAAAATTAAGGTTTCACCATGTTAAGCCATTCAAATAATAAGCAAATGAAGTTAAAAAATACTTCTTAACACGCTAAAACTATATCAAGTAAAATTAATTTTTAAATGCATTCGACCATTATTTCCTCATTGTTACCATGATGAAACTTGACATTTTAGCCATTTCCAAGATGCATGTAAATTATTAGCCGATTTGAAAGTTTTCATATTTTTATCTCCAAATGGTTCATTTCCATAGGTTAACCCCTTTGGAAATCGACAAATTTTGAAGAGAAAATTGAAAATTTTGAAATGGGATAATATTTGACGTGTATGTTGGAAATGGCTAAAAATTAAGGTTTCACCATGTTAAGCCATTCAAATAATAAGCAAATGAAGTTAAAAAATACTTTTTAACACGCTAAAACTATATCAAGTAAAATTAATTTTTAAATGCATTCGACCATTATTTCAAATGGTTACCATGATGAAACTTGACATTTTAGCCATTTCCAAGATGCATGTCAATTATTAGCCGATTTGAAAGTTTTCATATTTTTATCTCCAAATGGTTCATTTCCATAGGTTAACCCTTTTGGAAATCGACAAATTTTGAAGAGAAAATTGAAAATTTTGAAATGGGATAATATTTGACGTGTATGTTGGAAATGGCTAAAAATTAAGGTTTCACCATGTTAAGCCATTCAAATAATAAGCAAATGAAGTTAAAAAATACTTTTTAACACACTAAAACTATATCAAGTAAAATTAATTTTTAAATGCATTCGACCATTATTTCCAGCGGTTACCATGATGAAACTTGACATTTTAGCCATTTCCAAGATGCATGTCAATTATTAGCCGATTTGAAAGTTTTCATATTTTTATCTCCAAATGGTTCATTTCCATAGGTTAACCCCTTTGGAAATCGACAAATTTTGAAGAGAAAATTGAAAATTTTGAAATGGGATAATATTTGACGTGTATGTTGGAAATGGCTAAAAATTAAGGTTTCACCATGTTAAGCCATTCAAATAATAAGCAAATGAAGTTAAAAAATACTTCTTAACACGCTAAAACTATATCAAGTAAAATTAATTTTTAAATGCATTCGACCATTATTTCCAGTGGTTACCATGATGAAACTTGACATTTTAGCCATTTCCATCATGCATGTCAATTATTAGCCGATTTGAAAGTTTTCATATTTTTATCTCCAAATGGTTCATTTCCATAGGTTAACCCCTTTGGAAATCGACAAATTTTGAAGAGAAAATTGAAAATTTTGAAATGGGATAATATTTGACGTGTATGTTGGAAATGGCTAAAAATTAAGGTTTCACCATGTTAAGCCATTCAAATAATAAGCAAATGAAGTTAAAAAATACTTTTTAACACGCTAAAACTATATCAAGTAAAATTAATTTTTAAATGCATTCGACCATTATTTCCAGCAATTACCATGATGAAACTTGACATTTTAGCCATTTGCAGCATGCATGTCAATTATTAGCCGATTTGAAAGTTTTCATATTTTTATCTCCAAATGGTTCATTTCCATAGGTTAACCCCTTTGGAAATCGACAAATTTTGAAGAGAAAATTGAAAATTTTGAAATGGGATAATATTTGACGTGTATGTTGGAAATGGCTAAAAATTAAGGTTTCACCATGTTAAGCCATTCAAATAATAAGCAAATGAAGTTAAAAAATACTTCTTAACACGCTAAAACTATATCAAGTAAAATTAATTTTTAAATGCATTCGACCATTATTTCCAACGGTTACCATGATGAAACTTGACATTTTAGCCATTTCCAAGATGCATGTCAATTATTAGCCGATTTGAAAGTTTTCATATTTTTATCTCCAAATGGTTCATTTCCATAGGTTAACCCCTTTGGAAATCGACAAATTTTGAAGAGAAAATTGAAAATTTTGAAATGGGATAATATTTGACGTGTATGTTGGAAATGGCTAAAAATTAAGGTTTCACCATGTTAAGCCATTCAAATAATAAGCAAATGAAGTTAAAAAATACTTTTTAACACGCTAAAACTATATCAAGTAAAATTAATTTTTAAATGCATTCGACCATTATTTCCAACGGTTACCATGATGAAACTTGACATTTTAGCCATTTCCAGCATGCATGTAAATTATTAGCCGATTTGAAAGTTTTCATATTTTTATCTCCAAATGGTTCATTTCCATAGGTTAACCCCTTTGGAAATCGACAAATTTTGAAGAGAAAATTGAAAATTTTGAAATGGGATAATATTTGACGTGTATGTTGGAAATGGCTAAAAATTAAGGTTTCACCATGTTAAGCCATTCAAATAATAAGCAAATGAAGTTAAAAAATACTTTTTAACACGCTAAAACTATATCAAGTAAAATTAATTTTTAAATGCATTCGACCATTATTTCCGGCGGTTACCATGATGAAACTTGACATTTTAGCCATTTCCAAGATGCATGTCAATTATTAGCCGATTTGAAAGTTTTCATATTTTTATCTCCAAATGGTTCATTTCCATAGGTTAACCCCTTTGGAAATCGACAAATTTTGAAGAGAAAATTGAAAATTTTGAAATGGGATAATATTTGACGTGTATGTTGGAAATGGCTAAAAATTAAGGTTTCACCATGTTAAGCCATTCAAATAATAAGCAAATGAAGTTAAAAAATACTTTTTAACACACTAAAACTATATCAAGTAAAATTAATTTTTAAATGCATTCGACCATTATTTCCAGCGGTTACCATGATGAAACTTGACATTTTAGCCATTTCCAGCATGCATGTCAATTATTAGCCGATTTGAAAGTTTTCATATTTTTATCTCCAAATGGTTCATTTCCATAGGTTAACCCCTTTGGAAATCGACAAATTTTGAAGAGAAAATTGAAAATTTTGAAATGGGATAATATTTGACGTGTATGTTGGAAATGGCTAAAAATTAAGGTTTCACCATGTTAAGCCATTCAAATAATAAGCAAATGAAGTTAAAAAATACTTTTTAACACGCTAAAACTATATCAAGTAAAATTAATTTTTAAATGCATTCGACCATTATTTCCAACGGTTACCATGATGAAACTTGACATTTTAGCCATTTCCAAGATGCATGTCAATTATTAGCCGATTTGAAAGTTTTCATATTTTTATCTCCAAATGGTTCATTTCCATAGGTTAACCCCTTTGGAAATCGACAAATTTTGAAGAGAAAATTGAAAATTTTGAAATGGGATAATATTTGACGTGTATGTTGGAAATGGCTAAAAATTAAGGTTTCACCATGTTAAGCCATTCAAATAATAAGCAAATGAAGTTAAAAAATACTTTTTAACACGCTAAAACTATATCAAGTAAAATTAATTTTTAAATGCATTCGACCATTATTTCCAGCGGTTACCATGATGAAACTTGACATTTTAGCCATTTCCAATATGCATGTCAATTATTAGCCGATTTGAAAGTTTTCATATTTTTATCTCCAAATGGTTCATTTCCATAGGTTAACCCCTTTGGAAATCGACAAATTTTGAAGAGAAAATTGAAAATTTTGAAATGGGATAATATTTGACGTGTATGTTGGAAATGGCTAAAAATTAAGGTTTCACCATGTTAAGCCATTCAAATAATAAGCAAATGAAGTTAAAAAATACTTTTTAACACGCTAAAACTATATCAAGTAAAATTAATTTTTAAATGCATTCGACCATTATTTCCGGCGGTTACCATGATGAAACTTGACATTTTAGCCATTTCCAAGATGCATGTAAATTATTAGCCGATTTGAAAGTTTTCATATTTTTATCTCCAAATGGTTCATTTCCATAGGTTAACCCCTTTGGAAATCGACAAATTTTGAAGAGAAAATTGAAAATTTTGAAATGGGATAATATTTGACGTGTATGTTGGAAATGGCTAAAAATTAAGGTTTCACCATGTTAAGCCATTCAAATAATAAGCAAATGAAGTTAAAAAATACTTTTTAACACGCTAAAACTATATCAAGTAAAATTAATTTTTAAATGCATTCGACCATTATTTCCAACGGTTACCATGATGAAACTTGACATTTTAGCCATTTCCAAGCATGCATGTCAATTATTAGCCGATTTGAAAGTTTTCATATTTTTATCTCCAAATGGTTCATTTCCATAGGTTAACCCCTTTGGAAATCGACAAATTTTGAAGAGAAAATTGAAAATTTTGAAATGGGATAATATTTGACGTGTATGTTGGAAATGGCTAAAAATTAAGGTTTCACCATGTTAAGCCATTCAAATAATAAGCAAATGAAGTTAAAAAATACTTTTTAACACACTAAAACTATATCAAGTAAAATTAATTTTTAAATGCATTCGACCATTATTTCCAGCGGTTACCATGATGAAACTTGACATTTTAGCCATTTCCAAGATGCATGTCAATTATTAGCCGATTTGAAAGTTTTCATATTTTTATCTCCAAATGGTTCATTTCCATAGGTTAACCCCTTTGGAAATCGACAAATTTTGAAGAGAAAATTGAAAATTTTGAAATGGGATAATATTTGACGTGTATGTTGGAAATGGCTAAAAATTAAGGTTTCACCATGTTAAGCCATTCAAATAATAAGCAAATGAAGTTAAAAAATACTTTTTAACACGCTAAAACTATATCAAGTAAAATTAATTTTTAAATGCATTCGACCATTATTTCCGGCGGTTACCATGATGAAACTTGACATTTTAGCCATTTCCAAGATGCATGTCAATTATTAGCCGATTTGAAAGTTTTCATATTTTTATCTCCAAATGGTTCATTTCCATAGGTTAACCCCTTTGGAAATCGACAAATTTTGAAGAGAAAATTGAAAATTTTGAAATGGGATAATATTTGACGTGTATGTTGGAAATGGCTAAAAATTAAGGTTTCACCATGTTAAGCCATTCAAATAATAAGCAAATGAAGTTAAAAAATACTTCTTAACACGCTAAAACTATATCAAGTAAAATTAATTTTTAAATGCATTCGACCATTATTTCCGGCGGTTACCATGATGAAACTTGACATTTTAGCCATTTCCAAGATGCATGTAAATTATTAGCCGATTTGAAAGTTTTCATATTTTTATCTCCAAATGGTTCATTTCCATAGGTTAACCCCTTTGGAAATCGACAAATTTTGAAGAGAAAATTGAAAATTTTGAAATGGGATAATATTTGACGTGTATGTTGGAAATGGCTAAAAATTAAGGTTTCACCATGTTAAGCCATTCAAATAATAAGCAAATGAAGTTAAAAAATACTTTTTAACACGCTAAAACTATATCAAGTAAAATTAATTTTTAAATGCATTCGACCATTATTTCCAGCGGTTACCATGATGAAACTTGACATTTTAGCCATTTCAGCATGCATGTCAATTATTAGCCGATTTGAAAGTTTTCATATTTTTATCTCCAACTGGTTCATTTCCATAAGTTAACCCTTTGGAAATCGACAAATTTTGAAGAGAAAATTGAAAATTTTGAAATGGGATAATATTTGACGTGTATGTTGGAAATGGCTAAAAATTAAGGTTTCACCATGTTAAGCCATTGAAATAATAAGCAAATGAAGTTAAAAAATACTTTTTAACACGCTAAAACTATATCAAGTAAAATTAATTTTTAAATGCATTCGACCATTATTTCCAACGGTTACCATGATGAAACTTGACATTTTAGCCATTTCCAACATGCATGTCAATTATTAGCCGATTTGAAAGTTTTCATATTTTTATCTCCAAATGGTTCATTTCCATAGGTTAACCCCTTTGGAAATCGACAAATTTTGAAGAGAAAATTGAAAATTTTGAAATGGGATAATATTTGACGTGTATGTTGGAAATGGCTAAAAATTAAGGTTTCACCATGTTAAGCCATTCAAATAATAAGCAAATGAAGTTAAAAAATACTTCTTAACACGCTAAAACTATATCAAGTAAAATTAATTTTTAAATGCATTCGACCATTATTTCCAATGGTTACCATGATGAAACTTGACATTTTAGCCATTTCCAGCATGCATGTCAATTATTAGCCGATTTGAAAGTTTTCATATTTTTATCTCCAAATGGTTCATTTCCATAGGTTAACCCCTTTGGAAATCGACAAATTTTGAAGAGAAAATTGAAAATTTTGAAATGGGATAATATTTGACGTGTATGTTGGAAATGGCTAAAAATTAAGGTTTCACCATGTTAAGCCATTCAAATAATAAGCAAATGAAGTTAAAAAATACTTTTTAACACGCTAAAACTATATCAAGTAAAATTAATTTTTAAATGCATTCGACCATTATTTCCAATGGTTACCATGATGAAACTTGACATTTTAGCCATTTCCAAGATGCATGTCAATTATTAGCCGATTTGAAAGTTTTCATATTTTTATCTCCAAATGGTTCATTTCCATAGGTGTTCCCTTTGGAAATCGACAAATTTTGAAGAGAAAATTGAAAATTTTGAAATGGGATAATATTTGACGTGTATGTTGGAAATGGCTAAAAATTAAGGTTTCACCATGTTAAGCCATTCAAATAATAAGCAAATGAAGTTAAAAAATACTTCTTAACACGCTAAAACTATATCAAGTAAAATTAATTTTTAAATGCATTCGACCATTATTTCCGGCGGTTACCATGATGAAACTTGACATTTTAGCCATTTCCAAAGATGCATGTCAATTATTAGCCGATTTGAAAGTTTTCATATTTTTATCTCCAAATGGTTCATTTCCATAGGTTAACCCCTTTGGAAATCGACAAATTTTGAAGAGAAAATTGAAAATTTTGAAATGGGATAATATTTGACGTGTATGTTGGAAATGGCTAAAAATTAAGGTTTCACCATGTTAAGCCATTCAAATAATAAGCAAATGAAGTTAAAAAATACTTTTTAACACGCTAAAACTATATCAAGTAAAATTAATTTTTAAATGCATTCGACCATTATTTCCAACGGTTACCATGATGAAACTTGACATTTTAGCCATTTCCATCATGCATGTCAATTATTAGCCGATTTGAAAGTTTTCATATTTTTATCTCCAAATGGTTCATTTCCATAGGTTAACCCCTTTGGAAATCGACAAATTTTGAAGAGAAAATTGAAAATTTTGAAATGGGATAATATTTGACGTGTATGTTGGAAATGGCTAAAAATTAAGGTTTCACCATGTTAAGCCATTCAAATAATAAGCAAATGAAGTTAAAAAATACTTCTTAACACGCTAAAACTATATCAAGTAAAATTAATTTTTAAATGCATTCGACCATTATTTCCAGCGGTTACCATGATGAAACTTGACATTTTAGCCATTTCCATCATGCATGTCAATTATTACCCGATTTGAAAGTTTTCATATTTTTATCTCCAAATGGTTCATTTCCATAGGTTAACCCCTTTGGAAATCGACAAATTTTGAAGAGAAAATTGAAAATTTTGAAATGGGATAATATTTGACGTGTATGTTGGAAATGGCTAAAAATTAAGGTTTCACCATGTTAAGCCATTCAAATAATAAGCAAATGAAGTTAAAAAATACTTTTTAACACGCTAAAACTATATCAAGTAAAATTAATTTTTAAATGCATTCGACCATTATTTCCAATGGTTACCATGATGAAACTTGACATTTTAGCCATTTCCAAGATGCATGTCAATTATTAGCCGATTTGAAAGTTTTCATATTTTTATCTCCAAATGGTTCATTTCCATAGGTTAACCCCTTTGGAAATCGACAAATTTTGAAGAGAAAATTGAAAATTTTGAAATGGGATAATATTTGACGTGTATGTTGGAAATGGCTAAAAATTAAGGTTTCACCATGTTAAGCCATTCAAATAATAAGCAAATGAAGTTAAAAAATACTTCTTAACACGCTAAAACTATATCAAGTAAAATTAATTTTTAAATGCATTCGACCATTATTTCCAACGGTTACCATGATGAAACTTGACATTTTAGCCATTTCCAAAGCATGCATGTCAATTATTAGCCGATTTGAAAGTTTTCATATTTTTATCTCCAAATGGTTCATTTCCATAGGTTAACCCTTTGGAAATCGACAAATTTTGAAGAGAAAATTGAAAATTTTGAAATGGGATAATATTTGACGTGTATGTTGGAAATGGCTAAAAATTAAGGTTTCACCATGTTAAGCCATTCAAATAATAAGCAAATGAAGTTAAAAAATACTTTTTAACACGCTAAAACTATATCAAGTAAAATTAATTTTTAAATGCATTCGACCATTATTTCCAACGGTTACCATGATGAAACTTGACATTTTAGCCATTTCCAAGATGCATGTAAATTATTAGCCGATTTGAAAGTTTTCATATTTTTATCTCCAAATGGTTCATTTCCATAGGTTAACCCCTTTGGAAATCGACAAATTTTGAAGAGAAAATTGAAAATTTTGAAATGGGATAATATTTGACGTGTATGTTGGAAATGGCTAAAAATTAAGGTTTCACCATGTTAAGCCATTCAAATAATAAGCAAATGAAGTTAAAAAATACTTTTTAACACGCTAAAACTATATCAAGTAAAATTAATTTTTAAATGCATTCGACCATTATTTCCAACGGTTACCATGATGAAACTTGACATTTTAGCCATTTCCAACATGCATGTCAATTATTAGCCGATTTGAAAGTTTTCATATTTTTATCTCCAAATGGTTCATTTCCATAGGTTAACCCCTTTGGAAATCGACAAATTTTGAAGAGAAAATTGAAAATTTTGAAATGGGATAATATTTGACGTGTATGTTGGAAATGGCTAAAAATTAAGGTTTCACCATGTTAAGCCATTGAAATAATAAGCAAATGAAGTTAAAAAATACTTTTTAACACGCTAAAACTATATCAAGTAAAATTAATTTTTAAATGCATTCGACCATTATTTCCAACGGTTACCATGATGAAACTTGACATTTTAGCCATTTCCAAGATGCATGTCAATTATTAGCCGATTTGAAAGTTTTCATATTTTTATCTCCAAATGGTTCATTTCCATAGGTTAACCCCTTTGGAAATTGACAAATTTTGAAGAGAAAATTGAAAATTTTGAAATGGGATAATATTTGACGTGTATGTTGGAAATGGCTAAAAATTAAGGTTTCACCATGTTAAGCCATTCAAATAATAAGCAAATGAAGTTAAAAAATACTTCTTAACACGCTAAAACTATATCAAGTAAAATTAATTTTTAAATGCATTCGACCATTATTTCCAACGGTTACCATGATGAAACTTGACATTTTAGCCATTTCCAAGATGCATGTCAATTATTAGCCGATTTGAAAGTTTTCATATTTTTATCTCCAAATGGTTCATTTCCATAGGTTAACCCCTTTGGAAATCGACAAATTTTGAAGAGAAAATTGAAAATTTTGAAATGGGATAATATTTGACGTGTATGTTGGAAATGGCTAAAAATTAAGGTTTCACCATGTTAAGCCATTCAAATAATAAGCAAATGAAGTTAAAAAATACTTTTTAACACGCTAAAACTATATCAAGTAAAATTAATTTTTAAATGCATTCGACCATTATTTCCAACGGTTACCATGATGAAACTTGACATTTTAGCCATTTCCAAGATGCATGTCAATTATTAGCCGATTTGAAAGTTTTCATATTTTTATCTCCAAATGGTTCATTTCCATAGGTTAACCCTTTGGAAATCGACAAATTTTGAAGAGAAAATTGAAAATTTTGAAATGGGATAATATTTGACGTGTATGTTGGAAATGGCTAAAAATTAAGGTTTCACCATGTTAAGCCATTCAAATAATAAGCAAATGAAGTTAAAAAATACTTTTTAACACGCTAAAACTATATCAAGTAAAATTAATTTTTAAATGCATTCGACCATTATTTCCAGCGGTTACCATGATGAAACTTGACATTTTAGCCATTTCCAAAGCATGCATGTCAATTATTAGCCGATTTGAAAGTTTTCATATTTTTATCTCCAAATGGTTCATTTCCATAGGTTAACCCCTTTGGAAATCGACAAATTTTGAAGAGAAAATTGAAAATTTTGAAATGGGATAATATTTGACGTGTATGTTGGAAATGGCTAAAAATTAAGGTTTCACCATGTTAAGCCATTCAAATAATAAGCAAATGAAGTTAAAAAATACTTTTTAACACGCTAAAACTATATCAAGTAAAATTAATTTTTAAATGCATTCGACCATTATTTCCAACGGTTACCATGATGAAACTTGACATTTTAGCCATTTCCATCATGCATGTCAATTATTAGCCGATTTGAAAGTTTTCATATTTTTATCTCCAAATGGTTCATTTCCATAGGTTAACCCCTTTGGAAATCGACAAATTTTGAAGAGAAAATTGAAAATTTTGAAATGGGATAATATTTGACGTGTATGTTGGAAATGGCTAAAAATTAAGGTTTCACCATGTTAAGCCATTCAAATAATAAGCAAATGAAGTTAAAAAATACTTCTTAACACGCTAAAACTATATCAAGTAAAATTAATTTTTAAATGCATTCGACCATTATTTCCAATGGTTACCATGATGAAACTTGACATTTTAGCCATTTCCAAGATGCATGTCAATTATTAGCCGATTTGAAAGTTTTCATATTTTTATCTCCAAATGGTTCATTTCCATAGGTTAACCCCTTTGGAAATCGACAAATTTTGAAGAGAAAATTGAAAATTTTGAAATGGGATAATATTTGACGTGTATGTTGGAAATGGCTAAAAATTAAGGTTTCACCATGTTAAGCCATTCAAATAATAAGCAAATGAAGTTAAAAAATACTTTTTAACACGCTAAAACTATATCAAGTAAAATTAATTTTTAAATGCATTCGACCATTATTTCCAACGGTTACCATGATGAAACTTGACATTTTAGCCATTTCCAAGCATGCATGTCAATTATTAGCCGATTTGAAAGTTTTCATATTTTTATCTCCAAATGGTTCATTTCCATAGGTTAACCCCTTTGGAAATCGACAAATTTTGAAGAGAAAATTGAAAATTTTGAAATGGGATAATATTTGACGTGTATGTTGGAAATGGCTAAAAATTAAGGTTTCACCATGTTAAGCCATTCAAATAATAAGCAAATGAAGTTAAAAAATACTTTTTAACACGCTAAAACTATATCAAGTAAAATTAATTTTTAAATGCATTCGACCATTATTTCCAACGGTTACCATGATGAAACTTGACATTTTAGCCATTTCCAACATGCATGTCAATTATTAGCCGATTTGAAAGTTTTCATATTTTTATCTCCAAATGGTTCATTTCCATAGGTTAACCCCTTTGGAAATCGACAAATTTTGAAGAGAAAATTGAAAATTTTGAAATGGGATAATATTTGACGTGTATGTTGGAAATGGCTAAAAATTAAGGTTTCACCATGTTAAGCCATTCAAATAATAAGCAAATGAAGTTAAAAAATACTTCTTAACACGCTAAAACTATATCAAGTAAAATTAATTTTTAAATGCATTCGACCATTATTTCCAACGGTTACCATGATGAAACTTGACATTTTAGCCATTTCCAACATGCATGTCAATTATTAGCCGATTTGAAAGTTTTCATATTTTTATCTCCAAATGGTTCATTTCCATAGGTTAACCCCTTTGGAAATTGACAAATTTTGAAGAGAAAATTGAAAATTTTGAAATGGGATAATATTTGACGTGTATGTTGGAAATGGCTAAAAATTAAGGTTTCACCATGTTAAGCCATTCAAATAATAAGCAAATGAAGTTAAAAAATACTTTTTAACACGCTAAAACTATATCAAGTAAAATTAATTTTTAAATGCATTCGACCATTATTTCCAACGGTTACCATGATGAAACTTGACATTTTAGCCATTTCCATCATGCATGTCAATTATTAGCCGATTTGAAAGTTTTCATATTTTTATCTCCAAATGGTTCATTTCCATAGGTTAACCCCTTTGGAAATCGACAAATTTTGAAGAGAAAATTGAAAATTTTGAAATGGGATAATATTTGACGTGTATGTTGGAAATGGCTAAAAATTAAGGTTTCACCATGTTAAGCCATTCAAATAATAAGCAAATGAAGTTAAAAAATACTTTTTAACACGCTAAAACTATATCAAGTAAAATTAATTTTTAAATGCATTCGACCATTATTTCCAACGGTTACCATGATGAAACTTGACATTTTAGCCATTTCCAAAGATGCATGTCAATTATTAGCCGATTTGAAAGTTTTCATATTTTTATCTCCAAATGGTTCATTTCCATAGGTTAACCCCTTTGGAAATTGACAAATTTTGAAGAGAAAATTGAAAATTTTGAAATGGGATAATATTTGACGTGTATGTTGGAAATGGCTAAAAATTAAGGTTTCACCATGTTAAGCCATTCAAATAATAAGCAAATGAAGTTAAAAAATACTTCTTAACACGCTAAAACTATATCAAGTAAAATTAATTTTTAAATGCATTCGACCATTATTTCCAACGGTTACCATGATGAAACTTGACATTTTAGCCATTTCCAAGATGCATGTCAATTATTAGCCGATTTGAAAGTTTTCATATTTTTATCTCCAAATGGTTCATTTCCATAGGTTAACCCCTTTGGAAATCGACAAATTTTGAAGAGAAAATTGAAAATTTTGAAATGGGATAATATTTGACGTGTATGTTGGAAATGGCTAAAAATTAAGGTTTCACCATGTTAAGCCATTGAAATAATAAGCAAATGAAGTTAAAAAATACTTTTTAACACGCTAAAACTATATCAAGTAAAATTAATTTTTAAATGCATTCGACCATTATTTCCAACGGTTACCATGATGAAACTTGACATTTTAGCCATTTCCAAGCATGCATGTCAATTATTAGCCGATTTGAAAGTTTTCATATTTTTATCTCCAAATGGTTCATTTCCATAGGTTAACCCCTTTGGAAATCGACAAATTTTGAAGAGAAAATTGAAAATTTTGAAATGGGATAATATTTGACGTGTATGTTGGAAATGGCTAAAAATTAAGGTTTCACCATGTTAAGCCATTCAAATAATAAGCAAATGAAGTTAAAAAATACTTTTTAACACGCTAAAACTATATCAAGTAAAATTAATTTTTAAATGCATTCGACCATTATTTCCAACGGTTACCATGATGAAACTTGACATTTTAGCCATTTCCATCATGCATGTCAATTATTAGCCGATTTGAAAGTTTTCATATTTTTATCTCCAAATGGTTCATTTCCATAGGTTAACCCCTTTAGAAATTGACAAATTTTGAAGAGAAAATTGAAAATTTTATGAAATGGGATAATATTTGACGTGTATGTTGGAAATGGCTAAAAATTAAGGTTTCACCATGTTAAGCCATTCAAATAATAAGCAAATGAAGTTAAAAAATACTTCTTAACACGCTAAAACTATATCAAGTAAAATTAATTTTTAAATGCATTCGACCATTATTTCCAACGGTTACCATGATGAAAATTGACATTTTAGCCATTTCCAAGATGCATGTCAATTATTAGCCGATTTGAAAGTTTTCATATTTTTATCTCCAAATGGTTCATTTCCATAGGTTAACCCCTTTGGAAATTGACAAATTTTGAAGAGAAAATTGAAAATTTTGAAATGGGATAATATTTGACGTGTATGTTGGAAATGGCTAAAAATTAAGGTTTCACCATGTTAAGCCATTCAAATAATAAGCAAATGAAGTTAAAAAATACTTCTTAACACGCTAAAACTATATCAAGTAAAATTAATTTTTAAATGCATTCGACCATTATTTCCAACGGTTACCATGATGAAACTTGACATTTTAGCCATTTCCAAAGATGCATGTCAATTATTAGCCGATTTGAAAGTTTTCATATTTTTATCTCCAAATGGTTCATTTCCATAGGTTAACCCCTTTGGAAATCGACAAATTTTGAAGAGAAAATTGAAAATTTTGAAATGGGATAATATTTGACGTGTATGTTGGAAATGGCTAAAAATTAAGGTTTCACCATGTTAAGCCATTCAAATAATAAGCAAATGAAGTTAAAAAATACTTTTTAACACGCTAAAACTATATCAAGTAAAATTAATTTTTAAATGCATTCGACCATTATTTCCAACGGTTACCATGATGAAACTTGACATTTTAGCCATTTCCAGCATGCATGTCAATTATTAGCCGATTTGAAAGTTTTCATATTTTTATCTCCAAATGGTTCATTTCCATAGGTTAACCCCTTTGGAAATCGACAAATTTTGAAGAGAAAATTGAAAATTTTGAAATGGGATAATATTTGACGTGTATGTTGGAAATGGCTAAAAATTAAGGTTTCACCATGTTAAGCCATTCAAATAATAAGCAAATGAAGTTAAAAAATACTTTTTAACACGCTAAAACTATATCAAGTAAAATTAATTTTTAAATGCATTCGACCATTATTTCCAACGGTTACCATGATGAAACTTGACATTTTAGCCATTTCCAGCATGCATGTCAATTATTAGCCGATTTGAAAGTTTTCATATTTTTATCTCCAAATGGTTCATTTCCATAGGTTAACCCCTTTGGAAATCGACAAATTTTGAAGAGAAAATTGAAAATTTTGAAATGGGATAATATTTGACGTGTATGTTGGAAATGGCTAAAAATTAAGGTTTCACCATGTTAAGCCATTCAAATAATAAGCAAATGAAGTTAAAAAATACTTTTTAACACGCTAAAACTATATCAGGTAAAATTAATTTTTAAATGCATTCGACCATTATTTCCAGCGGTTACCATGATGAAACTTGACATTTTAGCCATTTCCATCATGCATGTCAATTATTACCCGATTTGAAAATTTTCATATTTTTATCTCCACATGGTTCATTTCCATAGGTTAACCCCTTTGGAAATTGACAAATTTTGAAGAGAAAATTGAAAATTTTGAAATGGGATAATATTTGACGTGTATGTTGGAAATGGCTAAAAATTAAGGTTTCACCATGTTAAGCCATTCAAATAATAAGCAAATGAAGTTAAAAAATACTTCTTAACACGCTAAAACTATATCAAGTAAAATTAATTTTTAAATGCATTCGACCATTATTTCCAACGGTTACCATGATGAAACTTGACATTTTAGCCATTTCCAAAGCATGCATGTCAATTATTAGCCGATTTGAAAGTTTTCATATTTTTATCTCCAAATGGTTCATTTCCATAGGTTAACCCCTTTGGAAATCGACAAATTTTGAAGAGAAAATTGAAAATTTTGAAATGGGATAATATTTGACGTGTATGTTGGAAATGGCTAAAAATTAAGGTTTCACCATGTTAAGCCATTCAAAAAATAAGCAAATGAAGTTAAAAAATACTTTTTAACACGCTAAAACTATATCAAGTAAAATTAATTTTTAAATGCATTCGACCATTATTTCCAACGGTTACCATGATGAAAATTGACATTTTACCCATTTCCAGCATGCATGTCAATTATTAGACGATTTGAAAATTTTCATATTTTTATCTCCAAATGGTTCATTTCCATAGGTTAACCCCTTTGGAAATTGACAAATTTTGAAGAGAAAATTGAAAATTTTGAAATGGGATAATATTTGACGTGTATGTTGGAAATGGCTAAAAATTAAGGTTTCACCATGTTAAGCCATTCAAATAATAAGCAAATGAAGTTAAAAAATACTTTTTAACACGCTAAAACTATATCAAGTAAAATTAATTTTTAAATGCATTCGACCATTATTTCCAACGGTTACCATGATGAAACTTGACATTTTAGCCATTTCCATCATGCATGTCAATTATTAGCCGATTTGAAAGTTTTCATATTTTTATCTCCAAATGGTTCATTTCCATAGGTTAACCCCTTTGGAAATCGACAAATTTTGAAGAGAAAATTGAAAATTTTTAAATGGGATAATATTTGACGTGTATGTTGGAAATGGCTAAAAATTAAGGTTTCACCATGTTAAGCCATTCAAATAATAAGCAAATGAAGTTAAAAAATACTTCTTAACACACTAAAACTATATCAAGTAAAATTAATTTTTAAATGCATTCGACCATTATTTCCAACGGTTACCATGATGAAAATTGACATTTTACCCATTTCCAAGCATGCATGTCAATTATTAGACGATTTGAAAATTTTCATATTTTTATCTCCAAATGGTTCATTTCCATAGGTTAACCCCTTTGGAAATTGACAAATTTTGAAGAGAAAATTGAAAATTTTGAAATGCGATAATATTTGACGTGTATGTTGGAAATGGCAAAAAATTAAGGTTTCACCATGTTAAGCCATTCAAATAATAAGCAAATGAAGTTAAAAAATACTTCTTAACACGCTAAAACTATATCATGTAAAATTAAGTTTTAAATGCATTCGACCATTATTTCCAGCGGTTACCATGATGAAACTTGACATTTTAGCCATTTCCAGCATGCATGTCAATTATTAGCCGATTTGAAAGTTTTCATATTTTTATCTCCAAATGGTTCATTTCCATAGGTTAACCCCTTTGGAAATCGACAAATTTTGAAGAGAAAATTGAAAATTTTGAAATGGGATAATATTTGACGTGTATGTTGGAAATGGCTAAAAATTAAGGTTTCACCATGTTAAGCCATTCAAATAATAAGCAAATGAAGTTAAAAAATACTTCTTAACACGCTAAAACTATATCAAGTAAAATTAATTTTTAAATGCATTCGACCATTATTTCCGGCGGTTACCATGATGAAACTTGACATTTTAGCCATTTCCAGCATGCATGTCAATTATTAGCCGATTTGAAAGTTTTCATATTTTTATCTCCAAATGGTTCATTTCCATAGGTTAACCCCTTTGGAAATCGACAAATTTTGAAGAGAAAATTGAAAATTTTGAAATGGGATAATATTTGACGTGTATGTTGGAAATGGCTAAAAATTAAGGTTTCACCATGTTAAGCCATTCAAATAATAAGCAAATGAAGTTAAAAAATACTTTTTAACACGCTAAAACTATATCAAGTAAAATTAATTTTTAAATGCATTCGACCATTATTTCCAACGGTTACCATGATGAAACTTGACATTTTAGCCATTTCCAGCATGCATGTCAATTATTAGCCGATTTGAAAGTTTTCATATTTTTATCTCTAAATGGTTCATTTCCATAGGTTAACCTCTTTGGAAATCGACAAATTTTGAAGAGAAAATTGAAAATTTTGAAATGGGATAATATTTGACGTGTATGTTGGAAATGGCTAAAAATTAAGGTTTCACCATGTTAAGCCATTGAAATAATAAGCAAATGAAGTTAAAAAATACTTTTTAACACGCTAAAACTATATCAAGTAAAATTAATTTTTAAATGCATTCGACCATTATTTCCAACGGTTACCATGATGAAACTTGACATTTTAGCCATTTCCATCATGCATGTCAAATATAAGCCGATTTGAAAGTTTTCATATTTTTATCTCCAAATGGTTCATTTCCATAGGTTAACCCCTTTAGAAATTGACAAAATTTGGGGTGAAAATTGAAATTTTATAAATGGGATAATATTTGACGTGTATGTTGGGAATGGCTAAAAATTACGGTTGCACCATGTTAAGCCATTCAAATAATAAGCAAAGGACCTTAAAAAATACTTCTTAACACACTTAAACTATATCAAGTAAAATTAATTTTTAAATGCATTCGACCATTATTTCCAACGGTTACCATGATGAAAATTGACATTTTACCCATTTCCAGCATGCATGTCAATTATTAGACGATTTGAAAATTTTCATATTTTTATCTCCAAATGGTTCATTTCCATAGGTTAACCCCTTTGGAAATTGACAAATTTTGAAGAGAAAATTGAAAATTTTGAAATGGGATAATATTTGACGTGTATGTTGGAAATGGCTAAAAATTAAGGTTTCACCATGTTAAGCCATTCAAATAATAAGCAAATGAAGTTAAAAAATACTTCTTAACACGCTAAAACTATATCAAGTAAAATTAATTTTTAAATGCATTCGACCATTATTTCCAACGGTTACCATGATGAAACTTGACATTTTAGCCATTTCCAAGCATGCATGTCAATTATTAGCCGATTTGAAAGTTTTCATATTTTTATCTCCAAATGGTTCATTTCCATAGGTTAACCCTTTGGAAATTGGAAATCGACAAATTTTGAAGAGAAAATTGAAAATTTTGAAATGGGATAATATTTGACGTGTATGTTGGAAATGGCTAAAAATTAAGGTTTCACCATGTTAAGCCATTCAAATAATAAGCAAATGAAGTTAAAAAATACTTTTTAACACGCTAAAACTATATCAAGTAAAATTAATTTTTAAATGCATTCGACCATTATTTCCAACGGTTACCATGATGAAACTTGACATTTTAGCCATTTCCAAGCATGCATGTCAATTATTAGCCGATTTGAAAGTTTTCATATTTTTATCTCCAAATGGTTCATTTCCATAGGTTAACCCCTTTGGAAATTGACAAATTTTGAAGAGAAAATTGAAAATTTTGAAATGGGATAATATTTGACGTGTATGTTGGAAATGGCTAAAAATTAAGGTTTCACCATGTTAAGCCATTCAAATAATAAGCAAATGAAGTTAAAAAATACTTCTTAACACGCTAAAACTATATCAAGTAAAATTAATTTTTAAATGCATTCGACCATTATTTCCAACGCGGTTACCATGATGAAACTTGACATTTTAGCCATTTCCAAGCATGCATGTCAATTATTAGCCGATTTGAAAGTTTTCATATTTTTATCTCCAAATGGTTCATTTCCATAGGTTAACCCCTTTGGAAATCGACAAATTTTGAAGAGAAAATTGAAAATTTTGAAATGGGATAATATTTGACGTGTATGTTGGAAATGGCTAAAAATTAAGGTTTCACCATGTTAAGCCATTCAAATAATAAGCAAATGAAGTTAAAAAATACTTCTTAACACGCTAAAACTATATCAAGTAAAATTAATTTTTAAATGCATTCGACCATTATTTCCAACGGTTACCATGATGAAACTTGACATTTTAGCCATTTCCAACATGCATGTCAATTATTAGCCGATTTGAAAGTTTTCATATTTTTATCTCCAAATGGTTCATTTCCATAGGTTAACCCCTTTGGAAATCGACAAATTTTGAAGAGAAAATTGAAAATTTTGAAATGGGATAATATTTGACGTGTATGTTGGAAATGGCTAAAAATTAAGGTTTCACCATGTTAAGCCATTCAAATAATAAGCAAATGAAGTTAAAAAATACTTCTTAACACGCTAAAACTATATCAAGTAAAATTAATTTTTAAATGCATTCGACCATTATTTCCGGCGGTTACCATGATGAAACTTGACATTTTAGCCATTTCCAAGATGCATGTCAATTATTAGCCGATTTGAAAGTTTTCATATTTTTATCTCCAAATGGTTCATTTCCATAGGTTAACCCCTTTGGAAATCGACAAATTTTGAAGAGAAAATTGAAAATTTTGAAATGGGATAATATTTGACGTGTATGTTGGAAATGGCTAAAAATTAAGGTTTCACCATGTTAAGCCATTCAAATAATAAGCAAATGAAGTTAAAAAATACTTTTTAACACGCTAAAACTATATCAAGTAAAATTAATTTTTAAATGCATTCGACCATTATTTCCAGCGGTTACCATGATGAAACTTGACATTTTAGCCATTTCCATCATGCATGTCAATTATTAGCCGATTTGAAAGTTTTCATATTTTTATCTCCAAATGGTTCATTTCCATAGGTTAACCCCTTTGGAAATTGACAAATTTTGAAGAGAAAATTGAAAATTTTGAAATGGGATAATATTTGACGTGTATGTTGGAAATGGCTAAAAATTAAGGTTTCACCATGTTAAGCCATTCAAATAATAAGCAAATGAAGTTAAAAAATACTTCTTAACACGCTAAAACTATATCAAGTAAAATTAATTTTTAAATGCATTCGACCATTATTTCCGGCGGTTACCATGATGAAACTTGACATTTTAGCCATTTCCAACATGCATGTCAATTATTAGCCGATTTGAAAGTTTTCATATTTTTATCTCCAAATGGTTCATTTCCATAGGTTAACCCCTTTGGAAATCGACAAATTTTGAAGAGAAAATTGAAAATTTTGAAATGGGATAATATTTGACGTGTATGTTGGAAATGGCTAAAAATTAAGGTTTCACCATGTTAAGCCATTCAAATAATAAGCAAATGAAGTTAAAAAATACTTTTTAACACGCTAAAACTATATCAAGTAAAATTAATTTTTAAATGCATTCGACCATTATTTCCAACGGTTACCATGATGAAACTTGACATTTTAGCCATTTCCAACATGCATGTCAATTATTAGCCGATTTGAAAGTTTTCATATTTTTATCTCCAAATGGTTCATTTCCATAGGTTAACCCCTTTGGAAATCGACAAATTTTGAAGAGAAAATTGAAAATTTTGAAATGGGATAATATTTGACGTGTATGTTGGAAATGGCTAAAAATTAAGGTTTCACCATGTTAAGCCATTCAAATAATAAGCAAATGAAGTTAAAAAATACTTCTTAACACGCTAAAACTATATCAAGTAAAATTAATTTTTAAATGCATTCGACCATTATTTCCAACGGTTACCATGATGAAAATTGACATTTTAGCCATTTCCAGCATGCATGTCAATTATTAGCCGATTTGAAAGTTTTAATATTTTTATCTCCAAATGGTTCATTTCCATAGGTTAACCCCTTTGGAAATCGACAAATTTTGAAGAGAAAATTGAAAATTTTGAAATGGGATAATATTTGACGTGTATGTTGGAAATGGCTAAAAATTAAGGTTTCACCATGTTAAGCCATTCAAATAATAAGCAAATGAAGTTAAAAAATACTTCTTAACACGCTAAAACTATATCAAGTAAAATTAATTTTTAAATGCATTCGACCATTATTTCCAGTGGTTACCATGATGAAACTTGACATTTTAGCCATTTCCAAGATGCATGTCAATTATTAGCCGATTTGAAAGTTTTCATATTTTTATCTCCAAATGGTTCATTTCCATAGGTTAACCCCTTTGGAAATTGACAAATTTTGAAGAGAAAATTGAAAATTTTGAAATGGGATAATATTTGACGTGTATGTTGGAAATGGCTAAAAATTAAGGTTTCACCATGTTAAGCCATTCAAATAATAAGCAAATGAAGTTAAAAAATACTTCTTAACACGCTAAAACTATATCAAGTAAAATTAATTTTTAAATGCATTCGACCATTATTTCCAACGGTTACCATGATGAAACTTGACATTTTAGCCATTTCCGGCATGCATGTCAATTATTAGCCGATTTGAAAGTTTTCATATTTTTATCTCCAAATGGTTCATTTCCATAGGTTAACCCCTTTGGAAATCGACAAATTTTGAAGAGAAAATTGAAAATTTTGAAATGGGATAATATTTGACGTGTATGTTGGAAATGGCTAAAAATTAAGGTTTCACCATGTTAAGCCATTCAAATAATAAGCAAATGAAGTTAAAAAATACTTCTTAACACGCTAAAACTATATCAAGTAAAATTAATTTTTAAATGCATTCGACCATTATTTCCGGCGGTTACCATGATGAAACTTGACATTTTAGCCATTTCCAGCATGCATGTCAATTATTAGCCGATTTGAAAGTTTTCATATTTTTATCTCCAAATGGTTCATTTCCATAGGTTAACCCCTTTGGAAATCGACAAATTTTGAAGAGAAAATTGAAAATTTTGAAATGGGATAATATTTGACGTGTATGTTGGAAATGGCTAAAAATTAAGGTTTCACCATGTTAAGCCATTGAAATAATAAGCAAATGAAGTTAAAAAATACTTTTTAACACGCTAAAACTATATCAAGTAAAATTAATTTTTAAATGCATTCGACCATTATTTCCAACGGTTACCATGATGAAACTTGACATTTTAGCCATTTCCAACATGCATGTCAATTATTAGCCGATTTGAAAGTTTTCATATTTTTATCTCCAAATGGTTCATTTCCATAGGTTAACCCCTTTGGAAATTGACAAATTTTGAAGAGAAAATTGAAAATTTTGAAATGGGATAATATTTGACGTGTATGTTGGAAATGGCTAAAAATTAAGGTTTCACCATGTTAAGCCATTCAAATAATAAGCAAATGAAGTTAAAAAATACTTCTTAACACGCTAAAACTATATCAAGTAAAATTAATTTTTAAATGCATTCGACCATTATTTCCAACGGTTACCATGATGAAACTTGACATTTTAGCCATTTCCAAGATGCATGTCAATTATTAGCCGATTTGAAAGTTTTCATATTTTTATCTCCAAATGGTTCATTTCCATAGGTTAACCCCTTTGGAAATTGACAAATTTTGAAGAGAAAATTGAAAATTTTGAAATGGGATAATATTTGACGTGTATGTTGGAAATGGCTAAAAATTAAGGTTTCACCATGTTAAGCCATTCAAATAATAAGCAAATGAAGTTAAAAAATACTTTTTAACACGCTAAAACTATATCAAGTAAAATTAATTTTTAAATGCATTCGACCATTATTTCCAACGGTTACCATGATGAAACTTGACATTTTAGCCATTTCCAAGATGCATGTCAATTATTAGCCGATTTGAAAGTTTTCATATTTTTATCTCCAAATGGTTCATTTCCATAGGTTAACCCCTTTGGAAATTGACAAATTTTGAAGAGAAAATTGAAAATTTTGAAATGGGATAATATTTGACGTGTATGTTGGAAATGGCTAAAAATTAAGGTTTCACCATGTTAAGCCATTCAAATAATAAGCAAATGAAGTTAAAAAATACTTCTTAACACGCTAAAACTATATCAAGTAAAATTAATTTTTAAATGCATTCGACCATTATTTCCAGCGGTTACCATGATGAAACTTGACATTTTAGCCATTTCCAGCATGCATGTCAATTATTAGCCGATTTGAAAGTTTTCATATTTTTATCTCCAAATGGTTCATTTCCATAGGTTAACCCCTTTGGAAATTGACAAATTTTGAAGAGAAAATTGAAAATTTTGAAATGGGATAATATTTGACGTGTATGTTGGAAATGGCTAAAAATTAAGGTTTCACCATGTTAAGCCATTCAAATAATAAGCAAATGAAGTTAAAAAATACTTCTTAACACGCTAAAACTATATCAAGTAAAATTAATTTTTAAATGCATTCGACCATTATTTCCGGCGGTTACCATGATGAAACTTGACATTTTAGCCATTTCCAGCATGCATGTCAATTATTAGCCGATTTGAAAGTTTTCATATTTTTATCTCCAAATGGTTCATTTCCATAGGTTAACCCCTTTGGAAATCGACAAATTTTGAAGAGAAAATTGAAAATTTTGAAATGGGATAATATTTGACGTGTATGTTGGAAATGGCTAAAAATTAAGGTTTCACCATGTTAAGCCATTCAAATAATAAGCAAATGAAGTTAAAAAATACTTTTTAACACGCTAAAACTATATCAAGTAAAATTAATTTTTAAATGCATTCGACCATTATTTCCAACGGTTACCATGATGAAACTTGACATTTTAGCCATTTCCAAGCATGCATGTCAATTATTAGCCGATTTGAAAGTTTTCATATTTTTATCTCCAAATGGTTCATTTCCATAGGTTAACCCCTTTGGAAATCGACAAATTTTGAAGAGAAAATTGAAAATTTTGAAATGGGATAATATTTGACGTGTATGTTGGAAATGGCTAAAAATTAAGGTTTCACCATGTTAAGCCATTCAAATAATAAGCAAATGAAGTTAAAAAATACTTCTTAACACGCTAAAACTATATCAAGTAAAATTAATTTTTAAATGCATTCGACCATTATTTCCAGCGGTTACCATGATGAAACTTGACATTTTAGCCATTTCCAAGATGCATGTCAATTATTAGCCGATTTGAAAGTTTTCATATTTTTATCTCCAAATGGTTCATTTCCATAGGTTAACCCCTTTGGAAATTGACAAATTTTGAAGAGAAAATTGAAAATTTTGAAATGGGATAATATTTGACGTGTATGTTGGAAATGGCTAAAAATTAAGGTTTCACCATGTTAAGCCATTCAAATAATAAGCAAATGAAGTTAAAAAATACTTTTTAACACGCTAAAACTATATCAAGTAAAATTAATTTTTAAATGCATTCGACCATTATTTCCAACGGTTACCATGATGAAACTTGACATTTTAGCCATTTCCAAAGATGCATGTCAATTATTAGCCGATTTGAAAGTTTTCATATTTTTATCTCCAAATGGTTCATTTCCATAGGTTAACCCCTTTGGAAATCGACAAATTTTGAAGAGAAAATTGAAAATTTTGAAATGGGATAATATTTGACGTGTATGTTGGAAATGGCTAAAAATTAAGGTTTCACCATGTTAAGCCATTCAAATAATAAGCAAATGAAGTTAAAAAATACTTCTTAACACGCTAAAACTATATCAAGTAAAATTAATTTTTAAATGCATTCGACCATTATTTCCGGCGGTTACCATGATGAAACTTGACATTTTAGCCATTTCCAAAGATGCATGTCAATTATTAGCCGATTTGAAAGTTTTCATATTTTTATCTCCAAATGGTTCATTTCCATAGGTTAACCCCTTTGGAAATCGACAAATTTTGAAGAGAAAATTGAAAATTTTGAAATGGGATAATATTTGACGTGTATGTTGGAAATGGCTAAAAATTAAGGTTTCACCATGTTAAGCCATTCAAATAATAAGCAAATGAAGTTAAAAAATACTTTTTAACACGCTAAAACTATATCAAGTAAAATTAATTTTTAAATGCATTCGACCATTATTTCCGGCGGTTACCATGATGAAACTTGACATTTTAGCCATTTCCAAGCATGCATGTCAATTATTAGCCGATTTGAAAGTTTTCATATTTTTATCTCCAAATGGTTCATTTCCATAGGTTAACCCCTTTGGAAATCGACAAATTTTGAAGAGAAAATTGAAAATTTTGAAATGGGATAATATTTGACGTGTATGTTGGAAATGGCTAAAAATTAAGGTTTCACCATGTTAAGCCATTCAAATAATAAGCAAATGAAGTTAAAAAATACTTCTTAACACGCTAAAACTATATCAAGTAAAATTAATTTTTAAATGCATTCGACCATTATTTCCAACGGTTACCATGATGAAACTTGACATTTTAGCCATTTCCAGCATGCATGTCAATTATTAGCCGATTTGAAAGTTTTCATATTTTTATCTCCAAATGGTTCATTTCCATAGGTTAACCCCTTTGGAAATCGACAAATTTTGAAGAGAAAATTGAAAATTTTGAAATGGGATAATATTTGACGTGTATGTTGGAAATGGCTAAAAATTAAGGTTTCACCATGTTAAGCCATTCAAATAATAAGCAAATGAAGTTAAAAAATACTTCTTAACACGCTAAAACTATATCAAGTAAAATTAATTTTTAAATGCATTCGACCATTATTTCCAACGGTTACCATGATGAAACTTGACATTTTAGCCATTTCCAACATGCATGTCAATTATTAGCCGATTTGAAAGTTTTCATATTTTTATCTCCAAATGGTTCATTTCCATAGGTTAACCCCTTTGGAAATCGACAAATTTTGAAGAGAAAATTGAAAATTTTGAAATGGGATAATATTTGACGTGTATGTTGGAAATGGCTAAAAATTAAGGTTTCACCATGTTAAGCCATTCAAATAATAAGCAAATGAAGTTAAAAAATACTTTTTAACACGCTAAAACTATATCAAGTAAAATTAATTTTTAAATGCATTCGACCATTATTTCCAACGGTTACCATGATGAAACTTGACATTTTAGCCATTTCCAAGCATGCATGTCAATTATTAGCCGATTTGAAAGTTTTCATATTTTTATCTCCAAATGGTTCATTTCCATAGGTTAACCCCTTTGGAAATCGACAAATTTTGAAGAGAAAATTGAAAATTTTGAAATGGGATAATATTTGACGTGTATGTTGGAAATGGCTAAAAATTAAGGTTTCACCATGTTAAGCCATTCAAATAATAAGCAAATGAAGTTAAAAAATACTTCTTAACACGCTAAAACTATATCAAGTAAAATTAATTTTTAAATGCATTCGACCATTATTTCCAACGGTTACCATGATGAAACTTGACATTTTAGCCATTTCCAAGATGCATGTCAATTATTAGCCGATTTGAAAGTTTTCATATTTTTATCTCCAAATGGTTCATTTCCATAGGTTAACCCCTTTGGAAATCGACAAATTTTGAAGAGAAAATTGAAAATTTTGAAATGGGATAATATTTGACGTGTATGTTGGAAATGGCTAAAAATTAAGGTTTCACCATGTTAAGCCATTCAAATAATAAGCAAATGAAGTTAAAAAATACTTCTTAACACGCTAAAACTATATCAAGTAAAATTAATTTTTAAATGCATTCGACCATTATTTCCGGCGGTTACCATGATGAAACTTGACATTTTAGCCATTTCCGGCATCATGCATGTCAATTATTAGCCGATTTGAAAGTTTTCATATTTTTATCTCCAAATGGTTCATTTCCATAGGTTAACCCCTTTGGAAATCGACAAATTTTGAAGAGAAAATTGAAAATTTTGAAATGGGATAATATTTGACGTGTATGTTGGAAATGGCTAAAAATTAAGGTTTCACCATGTTAAGCCATTCAAATAATAAGCAAATGAAGTTAAAAAATACTTCTTAACACGCTAAAACTATATCAAGTAAAATTAATTTTTAAATGCATTCGACCATTATTTCCGGCGGTTACCATGATGAAACTTGACATTTTAGCCATTTCCAACATGCATGTCAATTATTAGCCGATTTGAAAGTTTTCATATTTTTATCTCCAAATGGTTCATTTCCATAGGTTAACCTCTTTGGAAATCGACAAATTTGGAAGAGAAAATTGAAAATTTTGAAATGGGATAATATTTGACGTGTATGTTGGAAATGGCTAAAAATTAAGGTTTCACCATGTTAAGCCATTCAAATAATAAGCAAATGAAGTTAAAAAATACTTTTTAACACGCTAAAACTATATCAAGTAAAATTAATTTTTAAATGCATTCGACCATTATTTCCAACGGTTACCATGATGAAACTTGACATTTTAGCCATTTCCAAAGCATGCATGTCAATTATTAGCCGATTTGAAAGTTTTCATATTTTTATCTCCAAATGGTTCATTTCCATAGGTTAACCCCTTTGGAAATCGACAAATTTTGAAGAGAAAATTGAAAATTTTGAAATGGGATAATATTTGACGTGTATGTTGGAAATGGCTAAAAATTAAGGTTTCACCATGTTAAGCCATTCAAATAATAAGCAAATGAAGTTAAAAAATACTTCTTAACACGCTAAAACTATATCAAGTAAAATTAATTTTTAAATGCATTCGACCATTATTTCCAGCGGTTACCATGATGAAACTTGACATTTTAGCCATTTCCATCATGCATGTCAATTATTAGCCGATTTGAAAGTTTTCATATTTTTATCTCCAAATGGTTCATTTCCATAGGTTAACCCCTTTGGAAATTGACAAATTTTGAAGAGAAAATTGAAAATTTTGAAATGGGATAATATTTGACGTGTATGTTGGAAATGGCTAAAAATTAAGGTTTCACCATGTTAAGCCATTCAAATAATAAGCAAATGAAGTTAAAAAATACTTCTTAACACGCTAAAACTATATCAAGTAAAATTAATTTTTAAATGCATTCGACCATTATTTCCGGCGGTTACCATGATGAAACTTGACATTTTAGCCATTTCCAGCATGCATGTCAATTATTAGCCGATTTGAAAGTTTTCATATTTTTATCTCCAAATGGTTCATTTCCATAGGTTAACCCCTTTGGAAATCGACAAATTTTGAAGAGAAAATTGAAAATTTTGAAATGGGATAATATTTGACGTGTATGTTGGAAATGGCTAAAAATTAAGGTTTCACCATGTTAAGCCATTCAAATAATAAGCAAATGAAGTTAAAAAATACTTTTTAACACGCTAAAACTATATCAAGTAAAATTAATTTTTAAATGCATTCGACCATTATTTCCAACGGTTACCATGATGAAACTTGACATTTTAGCCATTTCCAGCATGCATGTCAATTATTAGCCGATTTGAAAGTTTTCATATTTTTATCTCCAAATGGTTCATTTCCATAGGTTAACCCCTTTGGAAATCGACAAATTTTGAAGAGAAAATTGAAAATTTTGAAATGGGATAATATTTGACTTGTATGTTGGAAATGGCTAAAAATTAAGGTTTCACCATGTTAAGCCATTCAAATAATAAACAAATGAAGTTAAAAAATACTTCTTAACACGCTAAAACTATATCAAGTAAAATTAATTTTTAAATGCATTCGACCATTATTTCCGCGGTTACCATGATGAAACTTGACATTTTAGCCATTTCCAGCATGCATGTCAATTATTAGCCGATTTGAAAATTTTCATATTTTTATCTCCAAATGGTTCATTTCCATAGGTTAACCCCTTTGGAAATCGACAAATTTTGAAGAGAAAATTGAAAATTTTGAAATGGGATAATATTTGACGTGTATGTTGGAAATGGCTAAAAATTAAGGTTTCACCATGTTAAGCCATTCAAATAATAAGCAAATGAAGTTAAAAAATACTTCTTAACACGCTAAAACTATATCAAGTAAAATTAATTTTTAAATGCATTCGACCATTATTTCCAACGGTTACCATGATGAAACTTGACATTTTAGCCATTTCCAGCATGCATGTCAATTATTAGCCGATTTGAAAGTTTTCATATTTTTATCTCCAAATGGTTCATTTCCATAGGTTAACCCCTTTGGAAATCGACAAATTTTGAAGAGAAAATTGAAAATTTTGAAATGGGATAATATTTGACGTGTATGTTGGAAATGGCTAAAAATTAAGGTTTCACCATGTTAAGCCATTCAAATAATAAGCAAATGAAGTTAAAAAATACTTCTTAACACGCTAAAACTATATCAAGTAAAATTAATTTTTAAATGCATTCGACCATTATTTCCGGCGGTTACCATGATGAAACTTGACATTTTAGCCATTTCCAGCATGCATGTCAATTATTAGCCGATTTGAAAGTTTTCATATTTTTATCTCCAAATGGTTCATTTCCATAGGTTAACCCCTTTGGAAATCGACAAATTTTGAAGAGAAAATTGAAAATTTTGAAATGGGATAATATTTGACGTGTATGTTGGAAATGGCTAAAAATTAAGGTTTCACCATGTTAAGCCATTCAAATAATAAGCAAATGAAGTTAAAAAATACTTTTTAACACGCTAAAACTATATCAAGTAAAATTAATTTTTAAATGCATTCGACCATTATTTCCGGCGGTTACCATGATGAAACTTGACATTTTAGCCATTTCCAAGCATGCATGTCAATTATTAGCCGATTTGAAAGTTTTCATATTTTTATCTCCAAATGGTTCATTTCCATAGGTTAACCCCTTTGGAAATCGACAAATTTTGAAGAGAAAATTGAAAATTTTGAAATGGGATAATATTTGACGTGTATGTTGGAAATGGCTAAAAATTAAGGTTTCACCATGTTAAGCCATTCAAATAATAAGCAAATGAAGTTAAAAAATACTTCTTAACACGCTAAAACTATATCAAGTAAAATTAATTTTTAAATGCATTCGACCATTATTTCCAGCGGTTACCATGATGAAACTTGACATTTTAGCCATTTCCAGCATGCATGTCAATTATTAGCCGATTTGAAAATTTTCATATTTTTATCTCCAAATGGTTCATTTCCATAGGTTAACCCCTTTGGAAATCGACAAATTTTGAAGAGAAAATTGAAAATTTTGAAATGGGATAATATTTGACGTGTATGTTGGAAATGGCTAAAAATTAAGGTTTCACCATGTTAAGCCATTCAAATAATAAGCAAATGAAGTTAAAAAATACTTCTTAACACGCTAAAACTATATCAAGTAAAATTAATTTTTAAATGCATTCGACCATTATTTCCGGCGGTTACCATGATGAAACTTGACATTTTAGCCATTTCCAAGCATGCATGTCAATTATTAGCCGATTTGAAAGTTTTCATATTTTTATCTCCAAATGGTTCATTTCCATAGGTTAACCCCTTTGGAAATCGACAAATTTTGAAGAGAAAATTGAAAATTTTGAAATGGGATAATATTTGACGTGTATGTTGGAAATGGCTAAAAATTAAGGTTTCACCATGTTAAGCCATTCAAATAATAAGCAAATGAAGTTAAAAAATACTTCTTAACACGCTAAAACTATATCAAGTAAAATTAATTTTTAAATGCATTCGACCATTATTTCCAACGGTTACCATGATGAAACTTGACATTTTAGCCATTTCCAAAGCATGCATGTCAATTATTAGCCGATTTGAAAGTTTTCATATTTTTATCTCCAAATGGTTCATTTCCATAGGTTAACCCCTTTGGAAATTGACAAATTTTGAAGAGAAAATTGAAAATTTTGAAATGGGATAATATTTGACGTGTATGTTGGAAATGGCTAAAAATTAAGGTTTCACCATGTTAAGCCATTCAAATAATAAGCAAATGAAGTTAAAAAATACTTCTTAACACGCTAAAACTATATCAAGTAAAATTAATTTTTAAATGCATTCGACCATTATTTCCGGCGGTTACCATGATGAAACTTGACATTTTAGCCATTTCCAGCATGCATGTCAATTATTAGCCGATTTGAAAGTTTTCATATTTTTATCTCTAAATGGTTCATTTCCATAGGTTAACCTCTTTGGAAATCGACAAATTTTGAAGAGAAAATTGAAAATTTTGAAATGGGATAATATTTGACGTGTATGTTGGAAATGGCTAAAAATTAAGGTTTCACCATGTTAAGCCATTCAAATAATAAGCAAATGAAGTTAAAAAATACTTTTTAACACGCTAAAACTATATCAAGTAAAATTAATTTTTAAATGCATTCGACCATTATTTCCAACGGTTACCATGATGAAACTTGACATTTTAGCCATTTCCAGCATGCATGTCAATTATTAGCCGATTTGAAAGTTTTCATATTTTTATCTCCAAATGGTTCATTTCCATAGGTTAACCCCTTTGGAAATCGACAAATTTTGAAGAGAAAATTGAAAATTTTGAAATGGGATAATATTTGACGTGTATGTTGGAAATGGCTAAAAATTAAGGTTTCACCATGTTAAGCCATTCAAATAATAAGCAAATGAAGTTAAAAAATACTTCTTAACACGCTAAAACTATATCAAGTAAAATTAATTTTTAAATGCATTCGACCATTATTTCCAACGGTTACCATGATGAAACTTGACATTTTAGCCATTTCCAGCATGCATGTCAATTATTAGCCGATTTGAAAGTTTTCATATTTTTATCTCCAAATGGTTCATTTCCATAGGTTAACCCCTTTGGAAATCGACAAATTTTGAAGAGAAAATTGAAAATTTTGAAATGGGATAATATTTGACGTGTATGTTGGAAATGGCTAAAAATTAAGGTTTCACCATGTTAAGCCATTCAAATAATAAGCAAATGAAGTTAAAAAATACTTCTTAACACGCTAAAACTATATCAAGTAAAATTAATTTTTAAATGCATTCGACCATTATTTCCAGCGGTTACCATGATGAAACTTGACATTTTAGCCATTTCCATCATGCATGTCAATTATTAGCCGATTTGAAAGTTTTCATATTTTTATCTCCAAATGGTTCATTTCCATAGGTTAACCCCTTTAGAAATTGACAAAATTTGAGGTGAAAATTGAAATTTTATAAATGGGATAATATTTGACGTGTATGTTGGGAATGGCTAAAAATTAAGGTTTCACCATGTTAAGCCATTCAAATAATAAGCAAATGAAGTTAAAAAATACTTCTTAACACACTAAAACTATATCAAGTAAAATTAATTTTTAAATGCATTCGACCATTATTTCCAACGGTTACCATGATGAAACTTGACATTTTAGCCATTTCCGGCATGCATGTCAATTATTAGCCGATTTGAAAGTTTTCATATTTTTATCTCCAAATGGTTCATTTCCATAGGTTAACCCCTTTGGAAATCGACAAATTTTGAAGAGAAAATTGAAAATTTTGAAATGGGATAATATTTGACGTGTATGTTGGAAATGGCTAAAAATTAAGGTTTCACCATGTTAAGCCATTCAAATAATAAGCAAATGAAGTTAAAAAATACTTCTTAACACGCTAAAACTATATCAAGTAAAATTAATTTTTAAATGCATTCGACCATTATTTCCGGCGGTTACCATGATGAAACTTGACATTTTAGCCATTTCCGGCATGCATGTCAATTATTAGCCGATTTGAAAGTTTTCATATTTTTATCTCCAAATGGTTCATTTCCATAGGTTAACCCCTTTGGAAATCGACAAATTTTGAAGAGAAAATTGAAAATTTTGAAATGGGATAATATTTGACGTGTATGTTGGAAATGGCTAAAAATTAAGGTTTCACCATGTTAAGCCATTCAAATAATAAGCAAATGAAGTTAAAAAATACTTCTTAACACGCTAAAACTATATCAAGTAAAATTAATTTTTAAATGCATTCGACCATTATTTCCAACGGTTACCATGATGAAACTTGACATTTTAGCCATTTCCAACATGCATGTCAATTATTAGCCGATTTGAAAGTTTTCATATTTTTATCTCCAAATGGTTCATTTCCATAGGTTAACCCCTTTGGAAATTGACAAATTTTGAAGAGAAAATTGAAAATTTTGAAATGGGATAATATTTGACGTGTATGTTGGAAATGGCTAAAAATTAAGGTTTCACCATGTTAAGCCATTCAAATAATAAGCAAATGAAGTTAAAAAATACTTCTTAACACGCTAAAACTATATCAAGTAAAATTAATTTTTAAATGCATTCGACCATTATTTCCAACGGTTACCATGATGAAACTTGACATTTTAGCCATTTCCGGCATGCATGTCAATTATTAGCCGATTTGAAAGTTTTCATATTTTTATCTCCAAATGGTTCATTTCCATAGGTTAACCCCTTTGGAAATCGACAAATTTTGAAGAGAAAATTGAAAATTTTGAAATGGGATAATATTTGACGTGTATGTTGGAAATGGCTAAAAATTAAGGTTTCACCATGTTAAGCCATTCAAATAATAAGCAAATGAAGTTAAAAAATACTTCTTAACACGCTAAAACTATATCAAGTAAAATTAATTTTTAAATGCATTCGACCATTATTTCCGGCGGTTACCATGATGAAACTTGACATTTTAGCCATTTCCAAGCATGCATGTCAATTATTAGCCGATTTGAAAGTTTTCATATTTTTATCTCCAAATGGTTCATTTCCATAGGTTAACCCCTTTGGAAATCGACAAATTTTGAAGAGAAAATTGAAAATTTTGAAATGGGATAATATTTGACGTGTATGTTGGAAATGGCTAAAAATTAAGGTTTCACCATGTTAAGCCATTGAAATAATAAGCAAATGAAGTTAAAAAATACTTTTTAACACGCTAAAACTATATCAAGTAAAATTAATTTTTAAATGCATTCGACCATTATTTCCAACGGTTACCATGATGAAACTTGACATTTTAGCCATTTCCAAGCATGCATGTCAATTATTAGCCGATTTGAAAGTTTTCATATTTTTATCTCCAAATGGTTCATTTCCATAGGTTAACCCCTTTGGAAATCGACAAATTTTGAAGAGAAAATTGAAAATTTTGAAATGGGATAATATTTGACGTGTATGTTGGAAATGGCTAAAAATTAAGGTTTCACCATGTTAAGCCATTCAAATAATAAGCAAATGAAGTTAAAAAATACTTCTTAACACGCTAAAACTATATCAAGTAAAATTAATTTTTAAATGCATTCGACCATTATTTCCGGCGGTTACCATGATGAAACTTGACATTTTAGCCATTTCCGGCATGCATGTCAATTATTAGCCGATTTGAAAATTTTCATATTTTTATCTCCAAATGGTTCATTTCCATAGGTTAACCCCTTTGGAAATCGACAAATTTTGAAGAGAAAATTGAAAATTTTGAAATGGGATAATATTTGACGTGTATGTTGGAAATGGCTAAAAATTAAGGTTTCACCATGTTAAGCCATTCAAATAATAAGCAAATGAAGTTAAAAAATACTTCTTAACACGCTAAAACTATATCAAGTAAAATTAATTTTTAAATGCATTCGACCATTATTTCCGGCGGTTACCATGATGAAACTTGACATTTTAGCCATTTCCGGCATGCATGTCAATTATTAGCCGATTTGAAAGTTTTCATATTTTTATCTCCAAATGGTTCATTTCCATAGGTTAACCCCTTTGGAAATTGACAAATTTTGAAGAGAAAATTGAAAATTTGAAATGGGATAATATTTGACGTGTATGTTGGGAATGGCTAAAAATTAAGGTTTCACCATGTTAAGCCATTCAAATAATAAGCAAATGAAGTTAAAAAATACTTCTTAACACGCTAAAACTATATCAAGTAAAATTAATTTTTAAATGCATTCGACCATTATTTCCGGCGGTTACCATGATGAAACTTGACATTTTAGCCATTTCCGGCATGCATGTCAATTATTAGCCGATTTGAAAGTTTTCATATTTTTATCTCCAAATGGTTCATTTCCATAGGTTAACCCCTTTGGAAATCGACAAATTTTGAAGAGAAAATTGAAAATTTTGAAATGGGATAATATTTGACGTGTATGTTGGAAATGGCTAAAAATTAAGGTTTCACCATGTTAAGCCATTCAAATAATAAGCAAATGAAGTTAAAAAATACTTCTTAACACGCTAAAACTATATCAAGTAAAATTAATTTTTAAATGCATTCGACCATTATTTCCAACGGTTACCATGATGAAACTTGACATTTTAGCCATTTCCAGCATGCATGTCAATTATTAGCCGATTTGAAAGTTTTCATATTTTTATCTCCAAATGGTTCATTTCCATAGGTTAACCCCTTTGGAAATCGACAAATTTTGAAGAGAAAATTGAAAATTTTGAAATGGGATAATATTTGACGTGTATGTTGGAAATGGCTAAAAATTAAGGTTTCACCATGTTAAGCCATTCAAATAATAAGCAAATGAAGTTAAAAAATACTTCTTAACACGCTAAAACTATATCAAGTAAAATTAATTTTTAAATGCATTCGACCATTATTTCCAGCGGTTACCATGATGAAACTTGACATTTTAGCCATTTCCAGCATGCATGTCAATTATTAGCCGATTTGAAAGTTTTCATATTTTTATCTCCAAATGGTTCATTTCCATAGGTTAACCCCTTTAGAAATTGACAAAATTTGGGGTGAAAATTGAAATTTTATAAATGGGATAATATTTGACGTGTATGTTGGGAATGGCTAAAAATTACGGTTGCACCATGTTTAGCCATTCAAATAATAAGCAAATGAAGTTAAATAATACTTCTTAACACACTTAAACTATATCAAGTAAAATTAATTTTTAAATGCATTCGACCATTATTTCCAGCGGTTACCATGATGAAACTTGACATTTTAGCCATTTCCAAGCATGCATGTCAATTATTAGCCGATTTGAAAGTTTTCATATTTTTATCTCCAAATGGTTCATTTCCATAGGTTAACCCCTTTGGAAATTGACAAATTTTGAAGAGAAAATTGAAAATTTTGAAATGGGATAATATTTGACGTGTATGTTGGAAATGGCTAAAAATTAAGGTTTCACCATGTTAAGCCATTCAAATAATAAGCAAATGAAGTTAAAAAATACTTCTTAACACGCTAAAACTATATCAAGTAAAATTAATTTTTAAATGCATTCGACCATTATTTCCAGCGGTTACCATGATGAAACTTGACATTTTAGCCATTTCCAGCATGCATGTCAATTATTAGCCGATTTGAAAGTTTTCATATTTTTATCTCCAAATGGTTCATTTCCATAGGTTAACCCCTTTGGAAATCGACAAATTTTGAAGAGAAAATTGAAAATTTTGAAATGGGATAATATTTGACGTGTATGTTGGAAATGGCTAAAAATTAAGGTTTCACCATGTTAAGCCATTCAAATAATAAGCAAATGAAGTTAAAAAATACTTCTTAACACGCTAAAACTATATCAAGTAAAATTAATTTTTAAATGCATTCGACCATTATTTCCAACGGTTACCATGATGAAACTTGACATTTTAGCCATTTCCAAGCATGCATGTCAATTATTAGCCGATTTGAAAGTTTTCATATTTTTATCTCCAAATGGTTCATTTCCATAGGTTAACCCCTTTGGAAATCGACAAATTTTGAAGAGAAAATTGAAAATTTTGAAATGGGATAATATTTGACGTGTATGTTGGAAATGGCTAAAAATTAAGGTTTCACCATGTTAAGCCATTCAAATAATAAGCAAATGAAGTTAAAAAATACTTCTTAACACGCTAAAACTATATCAAGTAAAATTAATTTTTAAATGCATTCGACCATTATTTCCAACGGTTACCATGATGAAACTTGACATTTTAGCCATTTCCGGCATGCATGTAAATTATTAGCCGATTTGAAAGTTTTCTTATTTTTATCTCCAAATGGTTCATTTCCATAGGTTAACCCCTTTGGAAATCGAAAAATGTTGAGGTGAAAATTGAAAATTTTGAAATGTGATAATATTTGACTTGTATGTTTTGAATGGCTAAAAATTAAGGTTTCACCATGTTAAGCCATTCAAATAATAAGCAAATGAAGTTAAAAAATACTTCTTAACACGCTAAAACTATATCAAGTAAAATTAATTTTTAAATGCATTCGACCATTATTTCCGGCGGTTACCATGATGAAACTTGACATTTTAGCCATTTCCAGCATGCATGTCAATTATTAGCCGATTTGAAAGTTTTCATATTTTTATCTCTAAATGGTTCATTTCCATAGGTTAACCTCTTTGGAAATCGACAAATTTGGAAGAGAAAATTGAAAATTTTGAAATGGGATAATATTTGACGTGTATGTTGGAAATGGCTAAAAATTAAGGTTTCACCATGTTAAGCCATTGAAATAATAAGCAAATGAAGTTAAAAAATACTTTTTAACACGCTAAAACTATATCAAGTAAAATTAATTTTTAAATGCATTCGACCATTATTTCCAGCGGTTACCATGATGAAACTTGACATTTTAGCCATTTCCAGCATGCATGTCAATTATTAGCCGATTTGAAAGTTTTCATACTTTTTTCTCCAAATGGTTCATTTCCATAGGTGAGGTGAAAATTGAAAATTTTGAAATGTGATAATATTTGACTTGTATGTTGGGAATGGCTAAAAATTACGGTTTCACCATGTTAAGCCATTCAAATAATAAGCAAATGAAGTTAAAAAATACTTCTTAACACGCTAAAACAATATCGAGTAAAATTAATTTTTTAATGCCATGGACCATTATTTCCAGCGGTTACCATGATGAAACTTGATATTTTAGCCATTTCCAGCATGCATGTCAATTATTAGCCGATTTGAAAGTTTTCATATTTTTATCTCCAAATGGTTCATTTCCATAGGTTAACCCCTTTGGAAATCGAAAAATGTTGAAGAGAAAATTGAAAATTTTGAAATGTGATAATATTTGACTTGTATGTTGGGAATGGCTAAAAATTAAGGTTTCACCATGTTAAGCCATTCAAATAATAAGCAAATGAAGTTAAAAAATACTTCTTAACACGCTAAAACTATATCATGTAAAATTAATTTTTAAATGCATTCGACCATTATTTCCGGCGGTTACCATGATGAAACTTGACATTTTAGCCATTTCCATCATGCATGTCAATTATTAGCCGATTTGAAAGTTTTCATATTTTTATCTCTAAATGGTTCATTTCCATAGGTTAACCCCTTTGGAAATCGACAAATTTTGAAGAGAAAATTGAAAATTTTGAAATGGGATAATATTTGACGTGTATGTTGGGAATGGCTAAAAATTAAGGTTTCACCATGTTAAGCCATTCAAATAATAAGCAAATGAAGTTAAAAAATACTTTTTAACACGCTAAAACTATATCAAGTAAAATTAATTTTTAAATGCATTCGACCATTATTTCCAACGGTTACCATGATGAAACTTGACATTTTAGCCATTTCCAGCATGCATGTCAATTATTAGCCGATTTGAAAGTTTTCATATTTTTATCTCCAAATGGTTCATTTCCAAGGGTTAGGTGAAAATTGAAAATTTTGAAATGTGATAATATTTGACTTCTATGTTGGGAATGGCTAAAAATTAAGGTTTCACCATGTTAAGCCATTCAAATAATAAGCAAATGAAGTTAAAAAATACTTCTTAACACGCTAAAACTATATCATGTAAAATTAATTTTTAAATGCATTCGACCATTATTTCCAGCGGTTACCATGATGAAACTTGACATTTTAGCCATTTCCAGCATGCATGTCAATTATTAGCCGATTTGAAAGTTTTCATATTTTTATCTCTAAATGGTTCATTTCCATAGGTTAACCTCTTTGGAAATCGACAAATTTGGAAGAGAAAATTGAAAATTTTGAAATGGGATAATATTTGACGTGTATGTTGGAAATGGCTAAAAATTAAGGTTTCACCATATTAAGCCATTGAAATAATAAGCAAATGAAGTTAAAAAATACTTTTTAACACGCTAAAACTATATCAAGTAAAATTAATTTTTAAATGCATTCGACCATTATTTCCAACGGTTACCATGATGAAACTTGACATTTTAGCCATTTGCAGCATGCATGTCAATTATTAGCCGATTTGAAAGTTTTCATACTTTTTTCTCCAAATGGTTCATTTCCATAGGTGAGGTGAAAATGGAAAATTTTGAAATGTGATAATATTTGACTTGTATGTTGGGAATGGTTAAAAATTACGGTTTCTCCATGTTAAGCCATTCAAATAATAAGAAAATGAAGTTAAAAAATACTTCTTAACACGCTAAAACAATATCGAGTAAAATTAATTTTTTAATGCCATCGACCATTATTTCCAGGGGTAAGCGTGATGAAACTTGAGTTTTTAGCCATTTCCAGCATGCATGTGAACTATTAGCCGATTTGAAAATTATCATATTTTTATCTCTAAATGGTTCATTTCCATAGGTTAACCCCTTTGGAAATCAAAAACTGTTGGGTGAAAATTGAAAATTTTTAAATGTGATAATATTTGACTTCTATGTTGGGAATGGCTAAAAATTACGGTTTCACCATGTTAAGCCATTCAAATAATAAGCAAATGAAGTTAAAAAATACTTCTTAACACGCTAAAACTATATCATGTAAAATTAATTTTTAAATGCATTCGACCATTATTTCCAGCGGTTACCATGATGAAACTTGACATTTTAGCCATTTCCGGCATGCATGTCAATTATTAGCCGATTTGAAAGTTTTCATATTTTTATCTCTAAATGGTTCATTTCCATAGGTTAACCCCTTTGGAAATCGACAAATTTTGAAGAGAAAATTGAAAATTTTGAAATGGGATAATATTTGACGTGTATGTTGGAAATGGCTAAAAATTAAGGTTTCACCATGTTAAGCCATTCAAATAATAAGCAAATGAAGTTAAAAAATACTTCTTAACACGCTAAAACTATATCAAGTAAAATTAATTTTTAAATGCATTCGACCATTATTTCCAACGGTTACCATGATGAAACTTGACATTTTAGCCATTTCCAGCATGCATGTCAATTATTAGCCGATTTGAAAGTTTTCATATTTTTATCTCCAAATGGTTCATTTCCATAGGTTAACCCCTTTGGAAATCGAAAAATGTTGAGGTGAAAATTGAAAATTTTGAAATGTGATAATATTTGACTTGTATGTTTTGAATGGCTAAAAATTACGGTTTCACCATGTTAAGCCATTCAAATAATAAGCAAATGAAGTTAAAAAATACTTCTTAACACGCTAAAACTATATCATGTAAAATTAATTTTTAAATGCATTCGACCATTATTTCCAGCGGTTACCATGATGAAACTTGACATTTTAGCCATTTCCGGCATGCATGTCAATTATTAGCCGATTTGAAAGTTTTCATATTTTTATCTCTAAATGGTTCATTTCCATAGGTTAACCCCTTTGGAAATCGACAAATTTGGAAGAGAAAATTGAAAATTTTGAAATGGGATAATATTTGACGTGTATGTTGGAAATGGCTAAAAATTAAGGTTTCACCATGTTAAGCCATTCAAATAATAAGCAAATGAAGTTAAAAAATACTTTTTAACACGCTAAAACTATATCAAGTAAAATTAATTTTTAAATGCATTCGACCATTATTTCCAACGGTTACCATGATGAAACTTGACATTTTAGCCATTTCCAGCATGCATGTCAATTATTAGCCGATTTGAAAGTTTTCATATTTTTATCTCCAAATGGTTCATTTCCATAGGTTAACCCCTTTGGAAATTGACAAATTTTGAAGTGAAAATTGAAAATTTTGAAATGGGATAATATTTGACTTGTATGTTGGGAATGGCTAAAAATTACGGTTTCACCATGTTAAGCCATTCAAATAATAAGCAAATGAAGTTAAAAAATACTTCTTAACACGCTAAAACTATATCAAGTAAAATTAATTTTTAAATGCATTCGACCATTATTTCCGGCGGTTACCATGATGAAACTTGACATTTTAGCCATTTCCGGCATGCATGTCAATTATTAGCCGATTTGAAATTTTCATATTTTTATCTCCAAATGGTTCATTTCCATAGGTTAACCCCTTTGGAAATCGAAAAATGTTGAGGTGAAGATTGAAAATTTTGAAATGGGATAATATTTGACTTGTATGTTGGGAATGGCTAAAAATTACGGTTTCACCATGTTAAGCCATTCAAATAATAAGCAAATGAAGTTAAAAAATACTTCTTAACACGCTAAAACTATATCATGTAAAATTAATTTTTAAATGCATTCGACCATTATTTCCAGCGGTTACCATGATGAAACTTGACATTTTAGCCATTTCCGGCATGCATGTCAATTATTAGCCGATTTGAAAGTTTTCATATTTTTATCTCCAAATGGTTCATTTCCATAGGTTAACCCCTTTGGAAATGACAAATTTTGAAAAAAATTGAAAATTTTGAAATGTGATAATATTTGACTTGTATGTTTTGAATGGCTAAAAATTAAGGTTTCACCATGTTAAGCCATTCAAATAATAAGCAAATGAAGTTAAAAAATACTTCTTAACACGCTAAAACTATATCAAGTAAAATTAATTTTTAAATGCATTCGACCATTATTTCCGGCGGTTACCATGATGAAACTTGACATTTTAGCCATTTCCGGCATGCATGTCAATTATTAGCCGATTTGAAAGTTTTCATATTTTTATCTCTAAATGGTTCATTTCCATAGGTTAACCTCTTTGGAAATCGACAAATTTGGAAGAGAAAATTGAAAATTTTGAAATGGGATAATATTTGACGTGTATGTTGGAAATGGCTAAAAATTAAGGTTTCACCATGTTAAGCCATTGAAATAATAAGCAAATGAAGTTAAAAAATACTTTTTAACACGCTAAAACTATATCAAGTAAAATTAATTTTTAAATGCATTCGACCATTATTTCCAACGGTTACCATGATGAAACTTGACATTTTAGCCATTTCCGGCATGCATGTCAATTATTAGCCGATTTGAAAGTTTTCATACTTTTTATCTCCAAATGGTTCATTTCCATAGGTGAGGTGAAAATTGAAAATTTTCGAAATGTGATAATATTTGACTTGTATGTTGGGAATGGTTAAAAATTACGGTTTCTCCATGTTAAGCCATTCAAATAATAAGCAAATGAAGTTAAAAAATACTTCTTAACACGCTAAAACAATATCGAGTAAAATTAATTTTTTAATGCCATCGACCATTATTTCCAGGGGTAAGCGTGATGAAACTTGACTTTTTAGCCATTTCCAGCATGCATGTGAACTATTAGCCGATTTGAAAATTATCATATTTTTATCTCTAAATGGTTCATTTCCATAGGTTAACCCCTTTGGAAATCGAAAACTGTGAGGTGAAAATTGAAAATTTTGAAATGTGATAATATTTGACTTCTATGTTGGGAATGGCTAAAAATTACGGTTTCACCATGTTAAGCCATTCAAATAATAAGCAAATGAAGTTAAAAAATACTTCTTAACACGCTAAAACTATATCAAGTAAAATTAATTTTTAAATGCATTCGACCATTATTTCCGGCGGTTACCATGATGAAACTTGACATTTTAGCCATTTCCAGGCATGCATGTCAATTATTAGCCGATTTGAAAGTTTTCATATTTTTATCTCTAAATGGTTCATTTCCATAGGTTAACCCCTTTGGAAATCGAAAACTGTTAGGTGAAAATTGAAAATTTTGAAATGTGATAATATTTGACTTCTATGTTGGGAATGGCTAAAAATTAAGGTTTCACCATGTTAAGCCATTCAAATAATAAGCAAATGAAGTTAAAAAATACTTCTTAACACGCTAAAACTATATCATGTAAAATTAATTTTTAAATGCATTCGACCATTATTTCCAGCGGTTACCATGATGAAACTTGACATTTTAGCCATTTCCGGCATGCATGTCAATTATTAGCCGATTTGAAAGTTTTCATATTTTTATCTCCAAATGGTTCATTTCCATAGGTTAACCCCTTTGGAAATCGAAAACTGTTAGGTGAAAATTGAAAATTTTGAAATGTGATAATATTTGACTTCTATGTTGGGAATGGCTAAAAATTACGGTTTCACCATGTTAAGCCATTCAAATAATAAGCAAATGAAGTTAAAAAATACTTCTTAACACGCTAAAACTATATCATGTAAAATTAATTTTTAAATGCATTCGACCATTATTTCCAGCGGTTACCATGATGAAACTTGACATTTTAGCCATTTCCGGCATGCATGTCAATTATTAGCCGATTTGAAAGTTTTCATATTTTTATCTCTAAATGGTTCATTTCCATAGGTTAACCTCTTTGGAAATCGACAAATTTGGAAGAGAAAATTGAAAATTTTGAAATGGGATAATATTTGACGTGTATGTTGGAAATGGCTAAAAATTAAGGTTTCACCATGTTAAGCCATTCAAATAATAAGCAAATGAAGTTAAAAAATACTTTTTAACACGCTAAAACTATATCAAGTAAAATTAATTTTTAAATGCATTCGACCATTATTTCCAACGGTTACCATTATGAAACTTGACATTTTAGCCATTTCCGGCATGCATGTCAATTATTAGCCGATTTGAAAGTTTTCATATTTTTATCTCCAAATGGTTCATTTCCATAGGTTAACCCCTTTGGAAATCGACAAATTTTGAAGAGAAAATTGAAAATTTTGAAATGGGATAATATTTGACGTGTATGTATGAAATGGCTAAAAATTAAGGTTTCACCATGTTAAGCCATTCAAATAATAAGCAAATGAAGTTAAAAAATACTTTTTAACACGCTAAAACTATATCAAGTAAAATTAATTTTTAAATGCATTCGACCATTATTTCCAGCGGTTACCATGATGAAACTTGACATTTTAGCCATTTGCAGCATGCATGTCAATTATTAGCCGATTTGAAAGTTTTCATACTTTTTTCTCCAAATGGTTCATTTCCATAGGTGAGGTGAAAATTGAAAATTTTGAAATGTGATAATATTTGACTTGTATGTTGGGAATGGTTAAAAATTACGGTTTCTCCATGTTAAGCCATTCAAATAATAAGCAAATGAAGTTAAAAAATACTTCTTAACACGCTAAAACAATATCGAGTAAAATTAATTTTTTAATGCCATCGACCATTATTTCCAGGGGTAAGCGTGATGAAACTTGAGTTTTTAGCCATTTCCAGCATGCATGTGAACTATTAGCCGATTTGAAAATTATCATATTTTTATCTCTAAATGGTTCATTTCCATAGGTTAACCCCTTTGGAAATCGAAAACTGTTAGGTGAAAATTGAAAATTTTGAAATGTGATAATATTTGACTTCTATGTTGGGAATGGCTAAAAATTACGGTTTCACCATGTTAAGCCATTCAAATAATAAGCAAATGAAGTTAAAAAATACTTCTTAACACGCTAAAACTATATCAAGTAAAATTAATTTTTAAATGCATTCGACCATTATTTCCGGCGGTTACCATGATGAAATTGACATTTTAGCCATTTCCGGCATGCATGTCAATTATTAGCAGATTTGAAAGTTTTCATATTTTATCTCTAAATGGTTCATTTCCATAGGTTAACCTCTTTGGAAATCGACAAAATTTGGAAGAGAAAATTGAAAATTTTGAAATGGGATAATATTTGACGTGTATGTTGGAAATGGCTAAAAATTAAGGTTTCACCATGTTAAGCCATTCAAATAATAAGCAAATGAAGTTAAAAAATACTTCTTAACACGCTAAAACTATATCAAGTAAAATTAATTTTTAAATGCATTCGACCATTATTTCCGGCGGTTACCATGATGAAACTTGACATTTTAGCCATTTCCATCATGCATGTCAATTATTAGCCGATTTGAAAGTTTTCATATTTTTATCTCCAAATGGTTCATTTCCATAGGTTAACCCCTTTGGAAATCGACAAATTTTGAAGTGAAAATTGAAAATTTTGAAATGGGATAATATTTGACGTGTATGTTGGAAATGGCTAAAAATTAAGGTTTCACCATGTTAAGCCATTGAAATAATAAGCAAATGAAGTTAAAAAATACTTCTTAACACGCTAAAACTATATCAAGTAAAATTAATTTTTAAATGCATTCGACCATTATTTCCAGAGGTTAGCATGATGAAACTTGACTTTTTAGCCATTTCCACCATGCATGTCAACTATTAGCCGATTTCAAAATTTTCATATGTTAATCTCCAAATGGTTCATTTCCATAGGTTAACCCCTTTCGAAATTGACAAAATTTGGAGAGAAAATTGAAATTTTATAAATGGGATAATATTTGACGTGTATGTTGGGAATGGCTAAAAATTAAGGTTTCACCATGTTAAGCCATTCAAATAATAAGCAAATGAAGTTAAAAAATACTTCTTAACACGCTAAAACTATATCAAGTAAAATTAATTTTTAAATGCATTCGACCATTATTTCCAACGGTTACCATGATGAAAATTGACATTTTAGCCATTTCCAGCATGCATGTCAATTATTAGCCGATTTGAAAATTTTCATATTTTTATCTCCAAATGGTTCATTTCCATAGGTTAACCCCTTTGAAATCGACAAATTTTGAAGAGAAAATTGAAAATTTTGAAATGGGATAATATTTGACGTGTATGTTGGAAATGGCTAAAAATTAAGGTTTCACCATGTTAAGCCATTCAAATAATAAGCAAATGAAGTTAAAAAATACTTCTTAACACGCTAAAACTATATCAAGTAAAATTAATTTTTAAATGCATTCGACCATTATTTCCAAGGGTTACCATGATGAAACTTGACATTTTAGCCATTTCCGGCATGCATGTCAATTATTAGCCGATTTGAAAATTTTCATATTTTTATCTCCAAATGGTTCATTTCCATAGGTTAACCCCTTTTGAAATCGACAAAATTTGAGGTGAAAATTGAAAATTTTTAAATGGGATAATATTTGACGTGTATGTTGGGAATGGCTAAAAATTAAGGTTTCACCATGTTAAGCCATTCAAATAATAAGCAAATGAAGTTAAAAAATATTTATTAACACGCTAAAACTATATCAAGTAAAATTAATTTTTAAATGCATTCGACCATTATTTCCAAGGGTTAGCATGATGAAACTTGACTTTTTAGCCATTTCCGGCATGCATTTCAACTATTAGCCGATTTGAAAATTTTCATACTTTTATCTCCAAACGGTTCATTTCCATAGATTAACCCCTTTTGAAATCGACAAAATTTTGGGTGCAAATTGAAATTTTTTAAATGGGATAAGATTTGATGTGTATGTTGGGAATGGCTAAAACTTAAGGTTTCACCATGTTATGCCCTTCAAATAATAAGCAAATGAAGTTAAAAAATATTTCTTAACCCGCTAAAACTATATCGCGTAAAATTAATTTTTTAACGCATTCGACCATTATTTCCAAGGGTTAGCATGATGAAACTTGACTTTTTAGCCATTTCCAGCATGCATGTCAACTATTAGCCGATTTGAAAATTTGCATACTTTTATCTCCAAACCGTTCATTTCCATAGGTTAACCCCTTTTGAAATCGAAAAAATTTGAGCTGCAAATTGAAATTTTTTAAATGGGATAAGATTTGACGTGTATGTTGGGAATGGCTAATACTTAAGGTTTCATCATGTTAAGCCCTTCAAATAATAAGCAAATGATGTTATAAAATATTTCTTAACACGTTAACACTATATCGCCTAATATTAAATTTTTAACGCATTCGACCATTATTTCCAAGGGTTAGCATGATGAAACTTGACTTTTTAGCCATTTCCAGCATGCATGTCAACTACTAGCCGATTTGAAAATTTGCATACTTTTATCTCCAAACCGTTCATTTCCATAGGTTAACCCCTTTTGAAATCGACAAAATTTGGGGTGTAAATTGAAATTTTTTAAATGGGATAAGATTTGACGTGTATGTTGGGAATGGCTAAAACTTAAGGTTTCATCATGGTATGCCCTTCAAATAATAAGCAAATGAAGTTAAAAAATATTTATTAACCCTATAAAACTATATCGCGTAAAATTAAATTTTTAACGCATTCGACCATTATTTCCAAGGGTTAGCATGATGAAACTTGACTTTTTAGCCATTTCCAGCATGCATTTCAACTATTAGCCGATTTGAAAATTTTCATACTTTTATCTCCAAACGGTTCATTTCCATAGATTAACCCCTTTTGAAATCGAAAAAATTTGGGGTGCAAATTGAAATTTTTTAAATGGGATAAGATTTGACGTGTATGTTGGGAATGGCTAAAACTTAAGGTTTCACCATGTTATGCCCTTCAAATAATAAGCAAATGAAGTTAAAAAATATTTCTTAACCCGCTAAAACTATATCGCATAAAATTAATTTTTTAACGCATTCGACCATTATTTCCAAGGGTTAGCATGATGAAACTTGACTTTTTAGCCATTTCCAGCATGCATGTCAACTATTAGCCGATTTGAAAATTTTCATACTTTTATCTCCAAACCGTTCATTTCCATAGGTTAACCCCTTTTGAAATCGACAAAATATGGGGTGCAAATTGAAATTTTTTAAATGGGATAAGATTTGACGTGTATGTTGGGAATGGCTAAAACATAAGGTTTCACCATGTTAAGCCCTTCAATAATAAGCAAATGAAGTTAAAAAATATTTCTTAACCCGCTAAAACTATATCGCATAATATTAAATTTTTAACGCATTCGACCATTATTTCCAAGGGTTAGCATGATGAAACTTGACTTTTTAGCCATTTCCAGCATGCATTTCAACTATTAGCCGATTTGAAAATTTTCATACTTTTATCTCCAAACGGTTCATTTCCATAGATTAACCCCTTTTGAAATCGACAAAATATGGGGTGCAAATTGAAATTTTTTAAATGGGATAAGATTTGACGTGTATGTTGGGAATGGCTAAAACTTATGGTTTCACCATGTTAAGCCTTTCAAATAATAAGCAAATGAAGTTAAAAAATATTTCTTAACACGTTAAAACTATATCGCCTAATATTAAATTTTTAACGAATTCGACCATTATTTCCAAGGGTTAGCATGATGAAACTTGACTTTTTAGCCATTTCCAGCATGCATGTCAATGATTAGCCGATTTGAAAATTATCATATTTTTATCTCCAAATGGTTTATTTTCATAGGTTAACCCCTTTTAAAATCGACAAAATTTGGAGTGAAAATTGAAATTTTTTAAATGGGATAAGATTTAACGTGTATGTTGGGAATGGCTAAAACATAAGGTTTCACCATGTTAAGCCTTTCAAATAATAAGCAAATGAAGTAAAAAAAGTTTCTTAACACGCTAAGACTATATCGAGTAAAAATAATTTTTAAATGCATTCAACCATTTTTCCAAGGGTTAGCATGATGAAACTTTACTTTTTAGCCATATCCTGCATGCATGTCAACTATTAGCCGATTTGAAAATTTTCATACTTTTATCTCGAACGATTCATTTCCATAGGTTAACCCTTTTTCAAATCGACAAAATTAGGGTTGAAAATTAAAATTTTTTAAATGGGATAAGATTTTACGTGTATGTTGGGAATGACTAAAACTTAAGGTTTCACCATGTTATGCCCTTCAAATAATAAGCAAATGAAGTTAAAAATCATTTCTTAACCCGCTAAAACTATATCGCTTAAAATTAATTTTTAACCCATTCGACCATTATTTGCAAGGGTTAGCATGATGAAACTTGACTTTTTAGCCATTTCCAGCATGGATGTCAACTATTAGCCGATTTGAAAATTTTCATACTTTTATCTCCAAACCGTTCATTTCCATAGGTTAACCCCTTTTGAAATCGACAAAATATGGGGTGCAAATTGAAATTTTTTAAATGGGATAGGATTTGACGTGTATGTTGGGAATGGCTAAAACTTAAGGTTTCACCATGTTAAGCACTTCAAATAATAAGCAAATAATATTTCTTAACACGTTAAAACTATATCGCCTAATATTAAATTTTTAACGCATTCGACCATTATTTCCAATGGTTAGCATGATGAAACTTAACTTTTTAGCCATTTCCAGCATGCATGTCAACTATTAGCCGATTTGAAAATTTTCATACTTTTATCTCCAAACCGTTCATTTCCATAGGTTAACCCCTTTTGAAATCGATAAAATTTGGGGTGCAAATTGAAATTTTTTAAATGGGATAAGATTTGACGTGTATGTTGGGAATGGCTAAAACTTAAGGTTTCACTACGTTAAGCCCTTCAAATAATAAGCAAATGATGTCAAAAAATATTTCTTAACACGTTAAAACTATATCGCCTAATATTAAATTTTTAACGCATTCGACCATTATTTCCAAGGGTTAGCATGATGAAACTTGACTTTTTAGCCATTTCCAGCATGTATGTCAACTATTAGCCAATTTGAAATTTTTCATACTTTTATTTCCAAACGGTTCATTTCCATAGGTTAACCCCTTTTGAAATCGACAAAATATGGGGTGCAAATTGAAAATTTTTAAATGGGATAAGATTTGACGTGTATGTTGGGAATGGCTAAAACTTAAGGTTTCACCATGTTAAGCCCTTCAAATAATAAGCAAATGAAGTTAAAAAATATTTCTTAACACGTTAAAACTATATCGCCTAATATTAAATTTTTAACAAATTCGACCATTATTTCCAAGGGTTAGCATGATGAAACTTGAATTTTTAGCCATTTCCAGCATGCATGTCAATGATTAGCCGATTTGAAAATTATCATATTTTTATCTCCAAATGGTTTATTTTCATAGGTTAACCCCTTTTAAAATCGACAAAATTTGGAGTGAAAATTGAAATTTTTTATATGGGATAAGATTTAACGTGTATGTTGGGAATGGCTAAAACATAAGGTTTCACCATGTTAAGCCTTTCAAATAATAAGCAAATGAAGTAAAAAAAATTTCTTAACACGCTAAGACTATATCGAGTAAAAATAATTTTTAAATGCATTCAACCATTTTTCCAAGGGTTAGCATGATGAAACTTTACTTTTTAGCCATATCCTGCATGCATGTCAACTATTAGCCGATTTGAAAATTTTCATACTTTTATCTCGAACGATTCATTTCCATAGGTTAACCCTTTTTCAAATCGACAAAATTAGGGTTGAAAATTAAAATTTTTTAAATGGGATAAGATTTTACGTGTATGTTGGGAATGACTAAAACTTAAGGTTTCACCATGTTATGCCCTTCAAATAATAAGCAAATGAAGTTAAAAATCATTTCTTAACCCGCTAAAACTATATCGCTTAAAATTAATTTTTAACCCATTCGACCATTATTTCCAAGGGTTAGCATGATGAAACTTGACTTTTTAGCCATTTCCAGCATGTATGTCAACTATTAGCCGATTTGAAAATTTTCATACTTTTATCTCCAAACCGTTCATTTCCATAGGTTAACCCCTTTTGAAATCGACAAAATATGGGGTGCAAATTGAAATTTTTTAAATGGGATAAGATTTGACGTGTATGTTGGGAATGGCTAAAACTTATGGTTTCACCATGTTAAGCCTTTCAAATAATAAGCAAATGAAGTTAAAAAATATTTCTTAACACGTTAAAACTATATCGCCTAATATTAAATTTTTAACGAATTCGACCATTATTTCCAAGGGTTAGCATGATGAAACTTGACTTTTTAGCCATTTCCAGCATGCATGTCAATGATTAGCCGATTTGAAAATTATCATATTTTTATCTCCAAATGGTTTATTTTCATAGGTTAACCCCTTTTAAAATCGACAAAATTTGGAGTGAAAATTGAAATTTTTTAAATGGGATAAGATTTAACGTGTATGTTGGGAATGGCTAAAACATAAGGTTTCACCATGTTAAGCCTTTCAAATAATAAGCAAATGAAGTAAAAAAAGTTTCTTAACACGCTAAGACTATATCGAGTAAAAATAATTTTTAAATGCATTCAACCATTTTTCCAAGGGTTAGCATGATGAAACTTTACTTTTTAGCCATATCCTGCATGCATGTCAACTATTAGCCGATTTGAAAATTTTCATACTTTTATCTCGAACGATTCATTTCCATAGGTTAACCCTTTTTCAAATCGACAAAATTAGGGTTGAAAATTAAAATTTTTTAAATGGGATAAGATTTTACGTGTATGTTGGGAATGACTAAAACTTAAGGTTTCACCATGTTATGCCCTTCAAATAATAAGCAAATGAAGTTAAAAATCATTTCTTAACCCGCTAAAACTATATCGCTTAAAATTAATTTTTAACCCATTCGACCATTATTTGCAAGGGTTAGCATGATGAAACTTGACTTTTTAGCCATTTCCGGCATGGATGTCAACTATTAGCCGATTTGAAAATTTTCATACTTTTATCTCCAAACCGTTCATTTCCATAGGTTAACCCCTTTTGAAATCGACAAAATATGGGGTGCAAATTGAAATTTTTTAAATGGGATAGGATTTGACGTGTATGTTGGGAATGGCTAAAACTTAAGGTTTCACCATGTTAAGCACTTCAAATAATAAGCAAATAATATTTCTTAACACGTTAAAACTATATCGCCTAATATTAAATTTTTAACGCATTCGACCATTATTTCCAATGGTTAGCATGATGAAACTTAACTTTTTAGCCATTTCCGGCATGCATGTCAACTATTAGCCGATTTGAAAATTTTCATACTTTTATCTCCAAACCGTTCATTTCCATAGGTTAACCCCTTTTGAAATCGATAAAATTTGGGGTGCAAATTGAAATTTTTTAAATGGGATAAGATTTGACGTGTATGTTGGGAATGGCTAAAACTTAAGGTTTCACCACGTTAAGCCCTTCAAATAATAAGCAAATGATGTCAAAAAATATTTCTTAACACGTTAAAACTATATCGCCTAATATTAAATTTTTAACGCATTCGACCATTATTTCCAAGGGTTAGCATGATGAAACTTGACTTTTTAGCCATTTCCGGCAAGTATGTCAACTATTAGCCAATTTGAAATTTTTCATACTTTTATCTCCAAACGGTTCATTTCCATAGGTTAACCCCTTTTGAAATCGACAAAATATGGGGTGCAAATTGAAAATTTTTAAATGGGATAAGATTTGACGTGTATGTTGGGAATGGCTAAAACTTAAGGTTTCACCATGTTAAGCCCTTCAAATAATAAGCAAATGAAGTTAAAAAATATTTCTTAACACGTTAAAACTATATCGCCTAATATTAAATTTTTAACAAATTCGACCATTATTTCCAAGGGTTAGCATGATGAAACTTGAATTTTTAGCCATTTCCAAGATGCATGTCAATGATTAGCCGATTTGAAAATTATCATATTTTTATCTCCAAATGGTTTATTTTCATAGGTTAACCCCTTTTAAAATCGACAAAATTTGGAGTGAAAATTGAAATTTTTTATATGGGATAAGATTTAACGTGTATGTTGGGAATGGCTAAAACATAAGGTTTCACCATGTTAAGCCTTTCAAATAATAAGCAAATGAAGTAAAAAAAATTTCTTAACACGCTAAGACTATATCGAGTAAAAATAATTTTTAAATGCATTCAACCATTTTTCCAAGGGTTAGCATGATGAAACTTTACTTTTTAGCCATATCCCGCATACATGTCAACTATTAGCCGATTTGAAAATTTTCATACTTTTATCTCGAACGATTCATTTCCATAGGTTAACCCTTTTTCAAATCGACAAAATTAGGGTTGAAAATTAAAATTTTTTAAATGGGATAAGATTTTACGTGTATGTTGGGAATGACTAAAACTTAAGGTTTCACCATGTTATGCCCTTCAAATAATAAGCAAATGAAGTTAAAAATCATTTCTTAACCCGCTAAAACTATATCGCTTAAAATTAATTTTTAACCCATTCGACCATTATTTCCAAGGGTTAGCATGATGAAACTTGACTTTTTAGCCATTTCCAGCATGCATGTCAACTATTAGCCGATTTGAAAATTTTCATACTTTTATCTCCAAACCGTTCATTTCCATAGGTTAACCCCTTTTGAAATCGACAAAATATGGGGTGCAAATTGAAATTTTTTAAATGGGATAAGATTTGACGTGTATGTTGGGAATGGCTAAAACTTAAGGTTTCACCATGTTAAGCTCTTCAAATAATAAGCAAATAATATTTCTTAACACGTTAAAACTATATCGCCTAATATTAAATTTTTAACGCATTCGACCATTATTTCCAATGGTTAGCATTATGAAACTTAACTTTTTAGCCATTTCCAAGCATGCATGTCAACTATTAGCCGATTTGAAAATTTTCATACTTTTATCTCCAAACCGTTCATTTCCATAGGTTAACCCCTTTTGAAATCGATAAAATTTGGGGTGCAAATTGAAATTTTTTAAATGGGATAAGATTTGACGTGTATGTTGGGAATGGCTAAAACTTAAGGTTTCACCATGTTAAGCCCTTCAAATAATAAGCAAATGAAGTTAAAAAATATTTCTTAACACGTTAAAACTATATCGCCTAATATTAAATTTTTAACGCATTCGACCATTATTTCCAAGGGTTAGCATGATGAAACTTGACTTTTTAGCCATTTCCAGCAAGTATGTCAACTATTAGCCAATTTGAAATTTTTCATACTTTTATCTCCAAACGGTTCATTTCCATAGGTTAACCCCTTTTGAAATCGACAAAATATGGGGTGCAAATTGAAAATTTTTAAATGGGATAAGATTTGACGTGTATGTTGGGAATGGCTAAAACTTAAGGTTTCACCATGTTAAGCCCTTCAAATAATAAGCAAATGAAGTTAAAAAATATTTCTTAACACGTTAAAACTATATCGCCTAATATTAAATTTTTAACAAATTCGACCATTATTTCCAAGGGTTAGCATGATGAAACTTGAATTTTTAGCCATTTCCAGCATGCATGTCAATGATTAGCCGATTTGAAAATTATCATATTTTTATCTCCAAATGGTTTATTTTCATAGGTTAACCCCTTTTAAAATCGACAAAATTTGGAGTGAAAATTGAAATTTTTTATATGGGATAAGATTTAACGTGTATGTTGGGAATGGCTAAAACATAAGGTTTCACCATGTTAAGCCTTTCAAATAATAAGCAAATGAAGTAAAAAAAATTTCTTAACACGCTAAGACTATATCGAGTAAAAATAATTTTTAAATGCATTCAACCATTTTTCCAAGGGTTAGCATGATGAAACTTTACTTTTTAGCCATATCCCGCATGCATGTCAACTATTAGCCGATTTGAAAATTTTCATACTTTTATCTCGAACGATTCATTTCCATAGGTTAACCCTTTTTCAAATCGACAAAATTAGGGTTGAAAATTAAAATTTTTTAAATGGGATAAGATTTTACGTGTATGTTGGGAATGACTAAAACTTAAGGTTTCACCATGTTATGCCCTTCAAATAATAAGCAAATGAAGTTAAAAATCATTTCTTAACCCGCTAAAACTATATCGCTTAAAATTAATTTTTAACCCATTCGACCATTATTTCCAAGGGTTAGCATGATGAAACTTGACTTTTTAGCCATTTCCAGCATGTATGTCAACTATTAGCCGATTTGAAAATTTTCATACTTTTATCTCCAAACCGTTCATTTCCATAGGTTAACCCCTTTTGAAATCGACAAAATATGGGGTGCAAATTGAAATTTTTTAAATGGGATAGGATTTGACGTGTATGTTGGGAATGGCTAAAACTTAAGGTTTCACCATGTTAAGCTCTTCAAATAATAAGCAAATAATATTTCTTAACACGTTAAAACTATATCGCCTAATATTAAATTTTTAACGCATTCGACCATTATTTCCAATGGTTAGCATTATGAAACTTAACTTTTTAGCCATTTCCAGCATGCATGTCAACTATTAGCCGATTTGAAAATTTTCATACTTTTATCTCCAAACCGTTCATTTCCATAGGTTAACCCCTTTTGAAATCGATAAAATTTGGGGTGCAAATTGAAATTTTTTCAATGGGATAAGATTTGACGTGTATGTTGGGAATGGCTAAAACTTAAGGTTTCACCATGTTATGCCCTTCAAATAATAAGCAAATGAAGTTAAAAATCATTTCTTAACCCGCTAAGACTATATCGCGTAAAATTAATTTTTTAACGCATTCGACCATTATTTCCAAGGGTTAGCATGATGAAACTTGACTTTTTAGCCATTTCCAAGCATTCATGTCAACTATTAGCCGATTTGAAAATTTTCATACTTTTATCTCCAAACGGTTCATTTCCATAGGTTAACCCCTTTTGAAATCGACAAAATATGGGGTGGAAATTGAAATTTTTTAAATGGGATAAGATTTGACGTGTATGTTGGGAATGGCTAAAACTTAAGGTTTGACCATGTTAAGCTCTTCAAATAATAAGCAAATGAAGTTAAAAAATATTTCTTAACACGTTAAAACTATATCGCCTAATATTAAATTTTTAACGCATTCGACTATTATTTCCAAGGGTTAGCATGATGAAACTTGACTTTTTAGCCATTTCCAGCATGCATGTAAACTATTAGCCGATTTGAAAATTTGCATACATTTATCTCCAAACGGTTCATTTCCATAGGTTAACCCCTTTTGAAATCGATAAAATTTGGGGTGCAAATTGACATTTTTTAAATGGGATAAGATTTGACGTGTATGTTGGGAATGGCTAAAACTTAAGGTTTCACCATGTTATGCCCTTCAAATAATAAGCAAATGAAGTTAAAAAATATTTCTTAACCCGCTAAAACTATATCGCGTAAAATTAAATTTTTAACGCATTCGACCATTATTTCCAAGGGTTAGCATGATGAAACTTGACCTTTTAGTCATTTCCAGCATGTATGTCAACTATTAGCCAATTTGAAATTTTTCATACTTTTATCTCCAAATGGTTCATTTCCATAGGTTAACCCCTTTTGAAATCGACAAAATTTGGGGTGCAAATTGAAATTTTTTAAATGGGATAAGATTTGACGTGTATGTTGGGAATGGCTAAAACTTAAGGTTTCACCATGTTATGCCCTTCAAATAATAAGCAAATGAAGTTAAAAAATATTTCTTAACCCGCTAAAACTATATCGCGTAAAATTAATTTTTTAACGCATTCGACCATTATTTCCAAGGGTTAGCATGATGAAACTTGACTTTTTAGCCATTTCCAGCAAGTATGTCAACTATTAGCCAATTTGAAATTTTTCATACTTTTATCTCCAAACGGTTCATTTCCATAGGTTAACCCCTTTTGAAATCGACAAAATATGGGGTGCAAATTGAAATTTTTTAAATGGGATAAGATTTGACGTGTATGTTGGGAATGGCTAAAACTTAAGGTTTCACCATGTTAAGCCCTTCAAATAATAAGCAAATGAAGTTAAAAAATATTTCTTAACACGTTAAAACTATATCGCCTAATTAATTTTTACAAATTCACCATTATTTCCAAGGGTTAGCATGATGAAACTTGAATTTTTAGCCATTTCCATGCATGTCAATGATTAGCCGATTTGAAAATTATCATATTTTTATCTCCAAATGGTTTATTTTCATAGGTTAACCCCTTTTAAAATCGACAAAATTTGGAGTGAAAATTGAAATTTTTTATATGGGATAAGATTTAACGTGTATGTTGGGAATGGCTAAAACTTAAGGTTTCACCATGTTAAGCCTTTCAAATAATAAGCAAATGAAGTAAAAAAATATTTCTTAACACGCTAAGACTATATCGAGTAAAAATAATTTTTAAATGCATTCAACCATTTTTCCAAGGGTTAGCATGATGAAACTTTACTTTTTAGCCATATCCTGCATGCATGTCAACTATTAGCCGATTTGAAAATTTTCATACTTTTATCTCCAAACGATTCATTTCCATAGGTTAACCCTTTTTCAAATCGACAAAATTAGGGTTGAAAATTGAAATTTTTTAAATGGGATAAGATTTTACGTGTATGTTGGGAATGACTAAAACTTAAGGTTTCACCATGTTATGCCCTTCAAATAATAAGCAAATGAAGTTAAAAATCATTTCTTAACCCGCTAAAACTATATCGCTTAAAATTAATTTTTTAACCCATTCGACCATTATTTCCAAGGGTTAGCATGATGAAACTTGACTTTTTAGCCATTTCCGGCATGTATGTCAACTATTAGCCGATTTGAAAATTTTCATACTTTTATCTCCAAACGGTTCATTTCCATAGGTTAACCCCTTTTGAAATCGACAAAATATGGGGTGCAAATTGAAATTTTTTAAATGGGATAAGATTTGACGTGTATGTTGGGAATGGCTAAAACTTAAGGTTTCACCATGTTAAGCTCTTCAAATAATAAGCAAATAAGTTAAAAAATATTTCTTAACACGTTAAAACTATATCGCCTAATATTAAATTTTTAACGCATTCGACCATTATTTCCAATGGTTAGCATTATGAAACTTAACTTTTTAGCCATTTCCAGCATGCATGTCAACTATTAGCCGATTTGAAAATTTTCATACTTTTATCTCCAAACCGTTCATTTCCATAGGTTAACCCCTTTTGAAATCGATAAAATTTGGGGTGCAAATTGAAATTTTTTAAATGGGATAAGATTTGACGTGTATGTTGGGAATGGCTAAAACTTAAGGTTTCACCATGTTATGCCCTTCAAATAATAAGCAAATGAAGTTAAAAATCATTTCTTAACCCGCTAAAACTATATCGCGTAAAATTAAATTTTTAACGCATTCGACCATTATTTCCAAGGGTTAGCATGATGAAACTTGACTTTTTAGCCATTTCCAGCATGTATGTCAACTATTAGCCAATTTGAAATTTTTCATACTTTTATCTCCAAACGGTTCATTTCCATAGGTTAACCCCTTTTGAAATCGACAAAATATGGGGTGGAAATTGAAATTTTTTAAATGGGATAAGATTTGACGTGTATGTTGGGAATGGCTAAAACTTAAGGTTTCACCATGTTAAGCTCTTCAAATAATAAGCAAATGAAGTTAAAAAATATTTCTTAACACGTTAAAACTATATCGCCTAATATTAAATTTTTAACGCATTCGACTATTATTTCCAAGGGTTAGCATGATGAAACTTGACTTTTTAGCCATTTCCAGCATGCATGTAAACTATTAGCCGATTTGAAAATTTTCATACTTTTATCTCCAAACGGTTCATTTCCATAGGTTAACCCCTTTTGAAATCGATAAAATTTGGGGTGCAAATTGACATTTTTTAAATGGGATAAGATTTGACGTGTATGTTGGGAATGGCTAAAACTTAAGGTTTCACCATGTTATGCCCTTCAAATAATAAGCAAATGAAGTTAAAAAATATTTCTTAACCCGTTAAAACTATATCGCGTAAAATTAAATTTTTAACGCATTCGACCATTATTTCCAAGGGTTAGCATGATGAAACTTGACCTTTTAGCCATTTCCGGCATGTATGTCAACTATTAGCCAATTTGAAAATTTTCATACTTTTATCTCCAAATGGTTCATTTCCATAGGTTAACCCCTTTTGAAATCGACAAAATTTGGGGTGCAAATTGAAATTTTTTAAATGGGATAAGATTTGACGTGTATGTTGGGAATGGCTAAAACTTAAGGTTTCACCATGTTATGCCCTTCAAATAATAAGCAAATGAAGTTAAAAAATATTTCTTAACCCGCTAAAACTATATCGCGTAAAATTAATTTTTTAACGCATTCGACCATTATTTCCAAGGGTTAGCATGATGAAACTTGACTTTTTAGCCATTTCCGGCATGCATGTCAACTATTAGCCGATTTGAAAATTTTCATACTTTTATCTCCAAACGGTTCATTTCCATAGGTTAACCCCTTTTGAAATCGACAAAATATGGGGTGGAAATTGAAATTTTTTAAATGGGATAAGATTTGACGTGTATGTTGGGAATGGCTAAAACTTAAGGTTTCACCATGTTAAGCTCTTCAAATAATAAGCAAATAATTAAAAAATATTTCTTAACACGTTAAAACTATATCGCCTAATATTAAATTTTTAACGCATTCGACCATTATTTCCAATGGTTAGCATGATGAAACTTAACTTTTTAGCCATTTCCGGCATGCATGTCAACTATTAGCCGATTTGAAAATTTTCATACTTTTATCTCCAAACCGTTCATTTCCATAGGTTAACCCCTTTTGAAATCGATAAAATTTGGGGTGCAAATTGACATTTTTTAAATGGGATAAGATTTGACGTGTATGTTGGGAATGGCTAAAACTTAAGGTTTCACCATGTTATGCCCTTCAAATAATAAGCAAATGAAGTTAAAAATCATTTCTTAACCCGCTAAGACTATATCGCGTAAAATTAATTTTTTAACGCATTCGACCATTATTTCCAAGGGTTAGCATGATGAAACTTGACTTTTTAGCCATTTCCAGCATTCATGTCAACTATTAGCCGATTTGAAAATTTTCATACTTTTATCTCCAAACGGTTCATTTCCATAGGTTAACCCCTTTTGAAATCGACAAAATATGGGGTGGAAATTGAAATTTTTTAAATGGGATAAGATTTGACGTGTATGTTGGGAATGGCTAAAACTTAAGGTTTGACCATGTTAAGCTCTTCAAATAATAAGCAAATGAAGTTAAAAAATATTTCTTAACACGTTAAAACTATATCGCCTAATATTAAATTTTTAACGCATTCGACTATTATTTCCAAGGGTTAGCATGATGAAACTTGACTTTTTAGCCATTTCCGGCATGCATGTAAACTATTAGCCGATTTGAAAATTTGCATACATTTATCTCCAAACGGTTCATTTCCATAGGTTAACCCCTTTTGAAATCGATAAAATTTGGGGTGCAAATTGACATTTTTTAAATGGGATAAGATTTGACGTGTATGTTGGGAATGGCTAAAACTTAAGGTTTCACCATGTTATGCCCTTCAAATAATAAGCAAATGAAGTTAAAAAATATTTCTTAACCCGCTAAAACTATATCGCGTAAAATTAAATTTTTAACGCATTCGACCATTATTTCCAAGGGTTAGCATGATGAAACTTGACCTTTTAGTCATTTCCAGCATGTATGTCAACTATTAGCCAATTTGAAATTTTTCATACTTTTATCTCCAAATGGTTCATTTCCATAGGTTAACCCCTTTTGAAATCGACAAAATTTGGGGTGCAAATTGAAATTTTTTAAATGGGATAAGATTTGACGTGTATGTTGGGAATGGCTAAAACTTAAGGTTTCACCATGTTATGCCCTTCAAATAATAAGCAAATGAAGTTAAAAAATATTTCTTAACCCGCTAAAACTATATCGCGTAAAATTAAATTTTTAACGCATTCGACCATTATTTCCAAGGGTTAGCATGATGAAACTTGACTTTTTAGCCATTTCCAGCATGCATGTCAACTATTAGCCGATTTGAAAATTTTCATACTTTTATCTCCAAACGGTTCATTTCCATAGGTTAACCCCTTTTGAAATCGACAAAATATGGGGTGCAAATTGAAATTTTTTAAATGGGATAAGATTTGACGTGTATGTTGGGAATGGCTAAAACTTAAGGTTTCACCATGTTAAGCTCTTCAAATAATAAGCAAATGAAGTTAAAAAATATTTCTTAACACGTTAAAACTATATCGCCTAATATTAAATGTTTAACGCATTCGACCATTATTTCCAATGGTTAGCATGATGAAACTTAACTTTTTAGCCATTTCCAGCAGGCATGTCAACTATTAGCCAATTTGAAAATTTTCATACTTTTATCTCCAAACCGTTCATTTCCATAGGTTAACCCCTTTTGAAATCGATAAAATTTGGGGTGCAAATTGAAATTTTTTAAATGGGATAAGATTTGACGTGTATGTTGGGAATGGCTAAAACTTAAGGTTTCACCATGTTATGCCCTTCAAATAATAAGCAAATGAAGTTAAAAAATATTTCTTAACCCGCTAAGACTATATCGCGTAAAATTAATTTTTTAACGCATTCGACCATTATTTCCAAGGGTTAGCATGATGAAACTTGACTTTTTAGCCATTTCCAGCATTCATGTCAACTATTAGCCGATTTGAAAATTTTCATACTTTTATCTCCAAACGGTTCATTTCCATAGGTTAACCCCTTTTGAAATCGACAAAATATGGGGTGGAAATTGAAATTTTTTAAATGGGATAAGATTTGACGTGTATGTTGGGAATGGCTAAAACTTAAGGTTTCACCATGTTAAGCTCTTCAAATAATAAGCAAATGAAGTTAAAAAATATTTCTTAACACGTTAAAACTATATCGCCTAATATTAAATTTTTAACGCATTCGACCATTATTTCCAAGGGTTAGCATGATGAAACTTGACTTTTTAGCCATTTCCAGCATGCATGTAAACTATTAGCCGATTTGAAAATTTTCATACTTTTATCTCCAAACGGTTCATTTCCATAGGTTAACCCCTTTTGAAATCGACAAAATTTGGGGTGCAAATTGACATTTTTTAAATGGGATAAGATTTGACGTGTATGTTGGGAATGGCTAAAACTTAAGGTTTCACCATGTTATGCCCTTCAAATAATAAGCAAATGAAGTTAAAAAATATTTCTTAACCCGCTAAAACTATATCGCGTAAAATTAAATTTTTAACGCATTCGACCATTATTTCCAAGGGTTAGCATGATGAAACTTGACTTTTTAGCCATTTCCGGCATGCATGTCAACTATTAGCCGATTTGAAAATTTTCATACTTTTATCTCCAAACGGTTCATTTCCATAGGTTAACCCCTTTTGAAATCGACAAAATATGGGGTGGAAATTGAAATTTTTTAAATGGGATAAGATTTGACGTGTATGTTGGGAATGGCTAAAACTTAAGGTTTCACCATGTTAAGCTCTTCAAATAATAAGCAAATGAAGTTAAAAAATATTTCTTAACACGTTAAAACTATATCGCCTAATATTAAATTTTTAACGCATTCGACCATTATTTCCAAGGGTTAGCATGATGAAACTTGACTTTTTAGCCATTTCCAGCATGCATGTCAACTATTAGCCAATTTGAAAATTTTCATACTTTTATCTCCAAACGGTTCATTTCCATAGGTTAACCCCTTTTGAAATCGACAAAATTTGGGGTGCAAATTGAAATTTTTTAAATGGGATAAGATTTGACGTGTATGTTGGGAATGGCTAAAACTTAAGGTTTCACCATGTTATGCCCTTCAAATAATAAGCAAATGAAGTTAAAAAATATTTCTTAACACGTTAAAACTATATCGCGTAAAATTAAATTTTTAACGCATTCGACCATTATTTCCAAGGGTTAGCATGATGAAACTTGACTTTTTAGCCATTTCCGGCATGCATGTCAACTATTAGCCGATTTGAAAATTTTCATACTTTTATCTCCAAACGGTTCATTTCCATAGGTTAACCCCTTTTGAAATCGACAAAATATGGGGTGGAAATTGAAATTTTTTAAATGGGATAAGATTTGACGTGTATGTTGGGAATGGCTAAAACTTAAGGTTTCACCATGTTAAGCTCTTCAAATAATAAGCAAATGAAGTTAAAAAATATTTCTTAACACGTTAAAACTATATCGCCTAATATTAAATTTTTAACGCATTCGACCATTATTTCCAAGGGTTAGCATGATGAAACTTGACTTTTTAGCCATTTCCAGCATGCATGTCAACTATTAGCCGATTTGAAAATTTTCATACTTTTATCTCCAAACGGTTCATTTCCATAGGTTAACCCCTTTTGAAATCGACAAAATTTGGGGTGCAAATTGACATTTTTTAAATGGGATAAGATTTGACGTGTATGTTGGGAATGGCTAAAACTTAAGGTTTCACCATGTTATGCCCTTCAAATAATAAGCAAATGAAGTTAAAAAATATTTCTTAACACGTTAAAACTATATCGCGTAATATTAAATTTTTAACGCATTCGACCATTATTTCCAAGGGTTAGCATGATGAAACTTGACTTTTTAGCCATTTCCAGCATGCATGTCAACTATTAGCCGATTTGAAAATTTTCATACTTTTATCTCCAAACGGTTCATTTCCATAGGTTAACCCCTTTTGAAATCGACAAAATTTGGGGTGCAAATTGAAATTTTTTAAATGGGATAAGATTTGACGTGTATGTTGGGAATGGCTAAAACTTAAGGTTTCACCATGTTATGCCCTTCAAATAATAAGCAAATGAAGTTAAAAAATATTTCTTAACCCGCTAAAACTATATCGCGTAAAATTAAATTTTTAACGCATTCGACCATTATTTCCAAGGGTTAGCATGATGAAACTTGACTTTTTAGCCATTTCCGGCATGTATGTCAACTATTAGCCAATTTGAAATTTTTCATACTTTTATCTCCAAATGGTTCATTTCCATAGGTTAACCCCTTTTGAAATCGACAAAATATGGGGTGCAAATTGAAATTTTTTAAATGGGATAAGATTTGACGTGTATGTTGGGAATGGCTAAAACTTAAGGTTTCACCATGTTATGCCCTTCAAATAATAAGCAAATGAAGTTAAAAAATATTTCTTAACACGTTAAAACTATATCGCCTAAAATTAAATTTTTAACGCATTCGACCATTATTTCCAAGGGTTAGCATGATGAAACTTGACTTTTTAGCCATTTCCGGCATGCATGTCAACTATTAGCCGATTTGAAAATTTTCATACTTTTATCTCCAAATGGTTCATTTCCATAGGTTAACCCCTTTTGAAATCGACAAAATTTGGGGTGCAAATTGAAATTTTTTAAATGGGATAAGATTTGACGTGTATGTTGGGAATGGCTAAAACTTAAGGTTTCACCATGTTAAGCCCTTCAAATAATAAGCAAATGAAGTTAAAAAATATTTCTTAACACGCTAAAACTATATCGCGTAAAATTAAATTTTTAACGCATTCGACCATTATTTCCAAGGGTTAGCATGATGAAACTTGACTTTTTAGCCATTTCCAGCATGCATGTCAACTATTAGCCGATTTGAAAATTTTCATACTTTTATCTCCAAACCGTTCATTTCCATAGGTTAACCCCTTTTGAAATCGACAAAATATGGGGTGCAAATTGAAATTTTTTAAATGGGATAAGATTTGACGTGTATGTTGGGAATGGCTAAAACTTAAGGTTTCACCATGTTAAGCTCTTCAAATAATAAGCAAATGAAGTTAAAAAATATTTCTTAACACGTTAAAACTATATCGCCTAATATTAAATTTTTAACGCATTCGACCATTATTTCCAAGGGTTAGCATGATGAAACTTGACTTTTTAGCCATTTCCAGCATGCATGTCAACTATTAGCCGATTTGAAAATTTTCATACTTTTATCTCCAAACGGTTCATTTCCATAGGTTAACCCCTTTTGAAATCGACAAAATTTGGGGTGGAAATTGAAATTTTTTAAATGGGATAAGATTTGACGTGTATGTTGGGAATGGCTAAAACTTAAGGTTTCACCATGTTAAGCCCTTCAAATAATAAGCAAATGAAGTTAAAAAATATTTCTTAACACGTTAAAACTATATCGCGTAAAATTAAATTTTTAACGCATTCGACCATTATTTCCAAGGGTTAGCATGATGAAACTTGACTTTTTAGCCATTTCCAGGCATGCATGTCAACTATTAGCCGATTTGAAAATTTTCATACTTTTATCTCCAAACGGTTCATTTCCATAGGTTAACCCCTTTTTGAAATCGACAAAATATGGGGTGGAAATTGAAATTTTTTAAATGGGATAAGATTTGACGTGTATGTTGGGAATGGCTAAAACTTAAGGTTTCACCATGTTAAGCCCTTCAAATAATAAGCAAATGAAGTTAAAAAATATTTCTTAACACGTTAAAACTATATCGCCTAATATTAAATTTTTAACGCATTCGACTATTATTTCCAAGGGTTAGCATGATGAAACTTGACTTTTTAGCCATTTCCAGCATGCATGTAAACTATTAGCCGATTTGAAAATTTGCATACTTTTATCTCCAAACGGTTCATTTCCATAGGTTAACCCCTTTTGAAATCGACAAAATTTGGGGTGCAAATTGACATTTTTTAAATGGGATAAGATTTGACGTGTATGTTGGGAATGGCTAAAACTTAAGGTTTCACCATGTTATGCCCTTCAAATAATAAGCAAATGAAGTTAAAAAATATTTCTTAACCCGCTAAAACTATATCGCGTAAAATTAAATTTTTAACGCATTCGACCATTATTTCCAAGGGTTAGCATGATGAAACTTGACTTTTTAGCCATTTCCAGCATGCATGTCAACTATTAGCCGATTTGAAAATTTTCATACTTTTATCTCCAAACGGTTCATTTCCATAGGTTAACCCCTTTTGAAATCGACAAAATATGGGGTGCAAATTGAAATTTTTTAAATGGGATAAGATTTGACGTGTATGTTGGGAATGGCTAAAACTTAAGGTTTCACCATGTTAAGCTCTTCAAATAATAAGCAAATGAAGTTAAAAAATATTTCTTAACACGTTAAAACTATATCGCCTAATATTAAATTTTTAACGCATTCGACCATTATTTCCAAGGGTTAGCATGATGAAACTTGACTTTTTAGCCATTTCCGGCATGCATGTCAACTATTAGCCGATTTGAAAATTTTCATACTTTTATCTCCAAACGGTTCATTTCCATAGGTTAACCCCTTTTGAAATCGACAAAATTTGGGGTGCAAATTGAAATTTTTTAAATGGGATAAGATTTGACGTGTATGTTGGGAATGGCTAAAACTTAAGGTTTCACCATGTTATGCCCTTCAAATAATAAGCAAATGAAGTTAAAAAATATTTCTTAACCCGCTAAAACTATATCGCGTAAAATTAAATTTTTAACGCATTCGACCATTATTTCCAAGGGTTAGCATGATGAAACTTGACTTTTTAGCCATTTCCAGCATGCATGTCAACTATTAGCCGATTTGAAAATTTTCATACTTTTATCTCCAAACGGTTCATTTCCATAGGTTAACCCCTTTTGAAATCGACAAAATATGGGGTGGAAATTGAAATTTTTTAAATGGGATAAGATTTGACGTGTATGTTGGGAATGGCTAAAACTTAAGGTTTCACCATGTTAAGCTCTTCAAATAATAAGCAAATGAAGTTAAAAAATATTTCTTAACACGTTAAAACTATATCGCCTAATATTAAATTTTTAACGCATTCGACTATTATTTCCAAGGGTTAGCATGATGAAACTTGACTTTTTAGCCATTTCCAGCATGCATGTCAACTATTAGCCGATTTGAAAATTTTCATACTTTTATCTCCAAACGGTTCATTTCCATAGGTTAACCCCTTTTGAAATCGACAAAATTTGGGGTGCAAATTGACATTTTTTAAATGGGATAAGATTTGACGTGTATGTTGGGAATGGCTAAAACTTAAGGTTTCACCATGTTATGCCCTTCAAATAATAAGCAAATGAAGTTAAAAAATATTTCTTAACCCGCTAAAACTATATCGCGTAAAATTAAATTTTTAACGCATTCGACCATTATTTCCAAGGGTTAGCATGATGAAACTTGACTTTTTAGCCATTTCCAGCATGTATGTCAACTATTAGCCAATTTGAAATTTTTCATACTTTTATCTCCAAATGGTTCATTTCCATAGGTTAACCCCTTTTGAAATCGACAAAATATGGGGTGCAAATTGAAATTTTTTAAATGGGATAAGATTTGACGTGTATGTTGGGAATGGCTAAAACTTAAGGTTTCACCATGTTAAGCCCTTCAAATAATAAGCAAATGAAGTTAAAAAATATTTCTTAACACGTTAAAACTATATCGCCTAATATTAAATTTTTAACGCATTCGACCATTATTTCCAAGGGTTAGCATGATGAAACTTGACTTTTTAGCCATTTCCAGCATGCATGTCAACTATTAGCCGATTTGAAAATTTTCATACTTTTATCTCCAAACGGTTCATTTCCATAGGTTAACCCCTTTTGAAATCGACAAAATATGGGGTGCAAATTGAAATTTTTTAAATGGGATAAGATTTGACGTGTATGTTGGGAATGGCTAAAACTTAAGGTTTCACCATGTTAAGCCCTTCAAATAATAAGCAAATGAAGTTAAAAAATATTTCTTAACACGTTAAAACTATATCGCCTAATATTAAATTTTTAACGCATTCGACCATTATTTCCAAGGGTTAGCATGATGAAACTTGACTTTTTAGCCATTTCCAGCATGCATGTCAACTATTAGCCGATTTGAAAATTTTCATACTTTTATCTCCAAACGGTTCATTTCCATAGGTTAACCCCTTTTGAAATCGACAAAATTTGGGGTGGAAATTGAAATTTTTTAAATGGGATAAGATTTGACGTGTATGTTGGGAATGGCTAAAACTTAAGGTTTCACCATGTTAAGCCCTTCAAATAATAAGCAAATGAAGTTAAAAAATATTTCTTAACACGTTAAAACTATATCGCCTAATATTAAATTTTTAACGCATTCGACCATTATTTCCAAGGGTTAGCATGATGAAACTTGACTTTTTAGCCATTTCCAGCATGCATGTCAACTATTAGCCGATTTGAAAATTTTCATACTTTTATCTCCAAACGGTTCATTTCCATAGGTTAACCCCTTTTGAAATCGACAAAATATGGGGTGCAAATTGAAATTTTTTAAATGGGATAAGATTTGACGTGTATGTTGGGAATGGCTAAAACTTAAGGTTTCACCATGTTAAGCCCTTCAAATAATAAGCAAATGAAGTTAAAAAATATTTCTTAACACGTTAAAACTATATCGCCTAATATTAAATTTTTAACGCATTCGACCATTATTTCCAAGGGTTAGCATGATGAAACTTGACTTTTTAGCCATTTCCAGATGCATGTCAACTATTAGCCGATTTGAAAATTTTCATACTTTTATCTCCAAATGGTTTATTTTCATAGGTTAACCCCTTTTGAAATCGACAAAATTTGGGGTGCAAATTGAAATTTTTTAAATGGGATAAGATTTGACGTGTATGTTGGGAATGGCTAAAACTTAAGGTTTCACCATGTTATGCCTTTCAAATAATAAGCAAATGAAGTTAAAAAATATTTCTTAACACGCTAAAACTATATCGAGTAAAATTAAATTTTTAACGCATTCGACCATTATTTCCAAGGGTTAGCATGATGAAACTTGACTTTTTAGCCATATCCTGCATGCATGTCAACTATTAGCCGATTTGAAAATTTTCATACTTTTATCTCCAAACGGTTCATTTCCATAGGTTAACCCCTTTTGAAATCGACAAAATTTGGGGTGCAAATTGAAATTTTTTAAATGGGATAAGATTTGACGTGTATGTTGGGAATGGCTAAAACTTAAGGTTTCACCATGTTATGCCCTTCAAATAATAAGCAAATGAAGTTAAAAAATATTTCTTAACCCGCTAAAACTATATCGCGTAAAATTAAATTTTTAACGCATTCGACCATTATTTCCAAGGGTTAGCATGATGAAACTTGACTTTTTAGCCATTTCCAGCATGCATGTCAACTATTAGCCGATTTGAAAATTTTCATACTTTTATCTCCAAACGGTTCATTTCCATAGGTTAACCCCTTTTGAAATCGACAAAATATGGGGTGCAAATTGAAATTTTTTAAATGGGATAAGATTTGACGTGTATGTTGGGAATGGCTAAAACTTAAGGTTTCACCATGTTAAGCCCTTCAAATAATAAGCAAATGAAGTTAAAAAATATTTCTTAACACGTTAAAACTATATCGCCTAATATTAAATTTTTAACGCATTCGACCATTATTTCCAAGGGTTAGCATGATGAAACTTGACTTTTTAGCCATTTCCGGCATGCATGTCAACTATTAGCCGATTTGAAAATTTTCATACTTTTATCTCCAAACGGTTCATTTCCATAGGTTAACCCCTTTTGAAATCGACAAAATTTGGGGTGCAAATTGACATTTTTTAAATGGGATAAGATTTGACGTGTATGTTGGGAATGGCTAAAACTTAAGGTTTCACCATGTTATGCCCTTCAAATAATAAGCAAATGAAGTTAAAAAATATTTCTTAACCCGCTAAAACTATATCGCGTAAAATTAAATTTTTAACGCATTCGACCATTATTTCCAAGGGTTAGCATGATGAAACTTGACTTTTTAGCCATTTCCAGCATGCATGTCAACTATTAGCCGATTTGAAAATTTTCATACTTTTATCTCCAAACGGTTCATTTCCATAGGTTAACCCCTTTTGAAATCGACAAAATATGGGGTGGAAATTGAAATTTTTTAAATGGGATAAGATTTGACGTGTATGTTGGGAATGGCTAAAACTTAAGGTTTCACCATGTTAAGCTCTTCAAATAATAAGCAAATGAAGTTAAAAAATATTTCTTAACACGTTAAAACTATATCGCCTAATATTAAATTTTTAACGCATTCGACCATTATTTCCAAGGGTTAGCATGATGAAACTTGACTTTTTAGCCATTTCCGGCATGCATGTCAACTATTAGCCGATTTGAAAATTTGCATACTTTTATCTCCAAACGGTTCATTTCCATAGGTTAACCCCTTTTGAAATCGACAAAATTTGGGGTGCAAATTGAAATTTTTTAAATGGGATAAGATTTGACGTGTATGTTGGGAATGGCTAAAACTTAAGGTTTCACCATGTTATGCCCTTCAAATAATAAGCAAATGAAGTTAAAAAATATTTCTTAACACGTTAAAACTATATCGCCTAATATTAAATTTTTAACGCATTCGACCATTATTTCCAAGGGTTAGCATGATGAAACTTGACTTTTTAGCCATTTCCAGCATGCATGTCAACTATTAGCCGATTTGAAAATTTTCATACTTTTATCTCCAAACGGTTCATTTCCATAGGTTAACCCCTTTTGAAATCGACAAAATTTGGGGTGCAAATTGAAATTTTTTAAATGGGATAAGATTTGACGTGTATGTTGGGAATGGCTAAAACTTAAGGTTTCACCATGTTATGCCCTTCAAATAATAAGCAAATGAAGTTAAAAAATATTTCTTAACCCGCTAAAACTATATCGCGTAAAATTAAATTTTTAACGCATTCGACCATTATTTCCAAGGGTTACCATGATGACACTTGACTTTTTAGCCATTTCCAGCATTTATGTCAACTATTAGCCAATTTGAAATTTTTCATACTTTTATCTCCAAACGGTTCATTTCCATAGGTTAACCCCTTTTGAAATCGACAAAATATGGGGTGCAAATTGAAATTTTTTAAATGGGATAAGATTTGACGTGTATGTTGGGAATGGCTAAAACTTAAGGTTTCACCATGTTAAGCCCTTCAAATAATAAGCAAATGAAGTTAAAAAATATTTCTTAACACGTTAAAACTATATCGCCTAATATTAAATTTTTAACGCATTCGACCATTATTTCCAAGGGTTAGCATGATGAAACTTGACTTTTTAGCCATTTCCAGCATGCATGTCAACTATTAGCCGATTTGAAAATTTTCATACTTTTATCTCCAAACGGTTCATTTCCATAGGTTAACCCCTTTTGAAATCGACAAAATTTGGGGTGCAAATTGACATTTTTTAAATGGGATAAGATTTGACGTGTATGTTGGGAATGGCTAAAACTTAAGGTTTCACCATGTTATGCCCTTCAAATAATAAGCAAATGAAGTTAAAAAATATTTCTTAACCCGCTAAAACTATATCGCGTAAAATTAAATTTTTAACGCATTCGACCATTATTTCCAAGGGTTAGCATGATGAAACTTGACTTTTTAGCCATTTCCAGCATGCATGTCAACTATTAGCCGATTTGAAAATTTTCATACTTTTATCTCCAAACGGTTCATTTCCATAGGTTAACCCCTTTTGAAATCGACAAAATATGGGGTGGAAATTGAAATTTTTTAAATGGGATAAGATTTGACGTGTATGTTGGGAATGGCTAAAACTTAAGGTTTCACCATGTTAAGCTCTTCAAATAATAAGCAAATGAAGTTAAAAAATATTTCTTAACACGTTAAAACTATATCGCCTAATATTAAATTTTTAACGCATTCGACCATTATTTCCAAGGGTTAGCATGATGAAACTTGACTTTTTAGCCATTTCCGGCATGCATGTCAACTATTAGCCGATTTGAAAATTTTCATACTTTTATCTCCAAACGGTTCATTTCCATAGGTTAACCCCTTTTGAAATCGACAAAATTTGGGGTGCAAATTGACATTTTTTAAATGGGATAAGATTTGACGTGTATGTTGGGAATGGCTAAAACTTAAGGTTTCACCATGTTATGCCCTTCAAATAATAAGCAAATGAAGTTAAAAAATATTTCTTAACCCGCTAAAACTATATCGCGTAAAATTAAATTTTTAACGCATTCGACCATTATTTCCAAGGGTTAGCATGATGAAACTTGACTTTTTAGCCATTTCCAGCATGCATGTCAACTATTAGCCGATTTGAAAATTTTCATACTTTTATCTCCAAACGGTTCATTTCCATAGGTTAACCCCTTTTGAAATCGACAAAATATGGGGTGGAAATTGAAATTTTTTAAATGGGATAAGATTTGACGTGTATGTTGGGAATGGCTAAAACTTAAGGTTTCACCATGTTAAGCTCTTCAAATAATAAGCAAATGAAGTTAAAAAATATTTCTTAACACGTTAAAACTATATCGCCTAATATTAAATTTTTAACGCATTCGACCATTATTTCCAAGGGTTAGCATGATGAAACTTGACTTTTTAGCCATTTCCAGCATGCATGTCAACTATTAGCCGATTTGAAAATTTTCATACTTTTATCTCCAAACGGTTCATTTCCATAGGTTAACCCCTTTTGAAATCGACAAAATTTGGGGTGCAAATTGACATTTTTTAAATGGGATAAGATTTGACGTGTATGTTGGGAATGGCTAAAACTTAAGGTTTCACCATGTTATGCCCTTCAAATAATAAGCAAATGAAGTTAAAAAATATTTCTTAACCCGCTAAAACTATATCGCGTAAAATTAAATTTTTAACGCATTCGACCATTATTTCCAAGGGTTAGCATGATGAAACTTGACTTTTTAGCCATTTCCAGCATGTATGTCAACTATTAGCCGATTTGAAAATTATCATACTTTTATCTCCAAATGGTTCATTTCCATAGGTTAACCCCTTTTGAAATCGACAAAATTTGGGGTGCAAATTGAAATTTTTTAAATGGGATAAGATTTGACGTGTATGTTGGGAATGGCTAAAACTTAAGGTTTCACCATGTTATGCCCTTCAAATAATAAGCAAATGAAGTTAAAAAATATTTCTTAACCCGCTAAAACTATATCGCGTAAAATTAAATTTTTAACGCATTCGACCATTATTTCCAAGGGTTAGCATGATGAAACTTGACTTTTTAGCCATTTCCAGCATGTATGTCAACTATTAGCCAATTTGAAATTTTTCATACTTTTATCTCCAAATGGTTCATTTCCATAGGTTAACCCCTTTTGAAATCGACAAAATTTGGGGTGCAAATTGAAATTTTTTAAATGGGATAAGATTTGACGTGTATGTTGGGAATGGCTAAAACTTAAGGTTTCACCATGTTATGCCCTTCAAATAATAAGCAAATGAAGTTAAAAAATATTTCTTAACCCGCTAAAACTATATCGCGTAAAATTAAATTTTTAACGCATTCGACCATTATTTCCAAGGGTTAGCATGATGAAACTTGACTTTTTAGCCATTTCCGGCATGCATGTCAACTATTAGCCGATTTGAAAATTTTCATACTTTTATCTCCAAACGGTTCATTTCCATAGGTTAACCCCTTTTGAAATCGACAAAATATGGGGTGCAAATTGAAATTTTTTAAATGGGATAAGATTTGACGTGTATGTTGGGAATGGCTAAAACTTAAGGTTTCACCATGTTAAGCCCTTCAAATAATAAGCAAATGAAGTTAAAAAATATTTCTTAACACGTTAAAACTATATCGCCTAATATTAAATTTTTAACGCATTCGACCATTATTTCCAAGGGTTAGCATGATGAAACTTGACTTTTTAGCCATTTCCAGCATGCATGTCAACTATTAGCCGATTTGAAAATTTTCATACTTTTATCTCCAAACGGTTCATTTCCATAGGTTAACCCCTTTTGAAATCGACAAAATTTGGGGTGCAAATTGAAATTTTTTAAATGGGATAAGATTTGACGTGTATGTTGGGAATGGCTAAAACTTAAGGTTTCACCATGTTATGCCCTTCAAATAATAAGCAAATGAAGTTAAAAAATATTTCTTAACCCGCTAAAACTATATCGCGTAAAATTAAATTTTTAACGCATTCGACCATTATTTCCAAGGGTTAGCATGATGAAACTTGACTTTTTAGCCATTTCCAGCATGTATGTCAACTATTAGCCAATTTGAAAATTTTCATACTTTTATCTCCAAACGGTTCATTTCCATAGGTTAACCCCTTTTGAAATCGACAAAATATGGGGTGCAAATTGAAATTTTTTAAATGGGATAAGATTTGACGTGTATGTTGGGAATGGCTAAAACTTAAGGTTTCACCATGTTAAGCCCTTCAAATAATAAGCAAATGAAGTTAAAAAATATTTCTTAACACGTTAAAACTATATCGCCTAATATTAAATTTTTAACGCATTCGACCATTATTTCCAAGGGTTAGCATGATGAAACTTGACTTTTTAGCCATTTCCAGCATGCATGTCAACTATTAGCCGATTTGAAAATTTTCATACTTTTATCTCCAAACGGTTCATTTCCATAGGTTAACCCCTTTTGAAATCGACAAAATTTGGGGTGCAAATTGACATTTTTTAAATGGGATAAGATTTGACGTGTATGTTGGGAATGGCTAAAACTTAAGGTTTCACCATGTTATGCCCTTCAAATAATAAGCAAATGAAGTTAAAAAATATTTCTTAACCCGCTAAAACTATATCGCGTAAAATTAAATTTTTAACGCATTCGACCATTATTTCCAAGGGTTAGCATGATGAAACTTGACTTTTTAGCCATTTCCAGCATGCATGTCAACTATTAGCCGATTTGAAAATTTTCATACTTTTATCTCCAAACGGTTCATTTCCATAGGTTAACCCCTTTTGAAATCGACAAAATATGGGGTGGAAATTGAAATTTTTTAAATGGGATAAGATTTGACGTGTATGTTGGGAATGGCTAAAACTTAAGGTTTCACCATGTTAAGCTCTTCAAATAATAAGCAAATGAAGTTAAAAAATATTTCTTAACACGTTAAAACTATATCGCCTAATATTAAATTTTTAACGCATTCGACCATTATTTCCAAGGGTTAGCATGATGAAACTTGACTTTTTAGCCATTTCCGGCATGCATGTCAACTATTAGCCGATTTGAAAATTTTCATACTTTTATCTCCAAACGGTTCATTTCCATAGGTTAACCCCTTTTGAAATCGACAAAATTTGGGGTGCAAATTGAAATTTTTTAAATGGGATAAGATTTGACGTGTATGTTGGGAATGGCTAAAACTTAAGGTTTCACCATGTTATGCCCTTCAAATAATAAGCAAATGAAGTTAAAAAATATTTCTTAACCCGCTAAAACTATATCGCGTAAAATTAAATTTTTTAACGCATTCGACCATTATTTCCAAGGGTTAGCATGATGAAACTTGACTTTTTAGCCATTTCCAGCATGCATGTCAACTATTAGCCGATTTGAAAATTTTCATACTTTTATCTCCAAACGGTTCATTTCCATAGGTTAACCCCTTTTGAAATCGACAAAATATGGGGTGGAAATTGAAATTTTTTAAATGGGATAAGATTTGACGTGTATGTTGGGAATGGCTAAAACTTAAGGTTTCACCATGTTAAGCTCTTCAAATAATAAGCAAATGAAGTTAAAAAATATTTCTTAACACGTTAAAACTATATCGCCTAATATTAAATTTTTAACGCATTCGACCATTATTTCCAAGGGTTAGCATGATGAAACTTGACTTTTTAGCCATTTCCAGCATGCATGTCAACTATTAGCCGATTTGAAAATTTTCATACTTTTATCTCCAAACGGTTCATTTCCATAGGTTAACCCCTTTTGAAATCGACAAAATTTGGGGTGCAAATTGAAATTTTTTAAATGGGATAAGATTTGACGTGTATGTTGGGAATGGCTAAAACTTAAGGTTTCACCATGTTATGCCCTTCAAATAATAAGCAAATGAAGTTAAAAAATATTTCTTAACACGTTAAAACTATATCGCCTAATATTAAATTTTTAACGCATTCGACCATTATTTCCAAGGGTTAGCATGATGAAACTTGACTTTTTAGCCATTTCCAGCATGCATGTCAACTATTAGCCGATTTGAAAATTTTCATACTTTTATCTCCAAACGGTTCATTTCCATAGGTTAACCCCTTTTGAAATCGACAAAATTTGGGGTGCAAATTGAAATTTTTTAAATGGGATAAGATTTGACGTGTATGTTGGGAATGGCTAAAACTTAAGGTTTCACCATGTTATGCCCTTCAAATAATAAGCAAATGAAGTTAAAAAATATTTCTTAACCCGCTAAAACTATATCGCGTAAAATTAAATTTTTAACGCATTCGACCATTATTTCCAAGGGTTAGCATGATGAAACTTGACTTTTTAGCCATTTCCGGCATGTATGTCAACTATTAGCCAATTTGAAAATTTTCATACTTTTATCTCCAAACGGTTCATTTCCATAGGTTAACCCCTTTTGAAATCGACAAAATATGGGGTGCAAATTGAAATTTTTTAAATGGGATAAGATTTGACGTGTATGTTGGGAATGGCTAAAACTTAAGGTTTCACCATGTTAAGCCCTTCAAATAATAAGCAAATGAAGTTAAAAAATATTTCTTAACACGTTAAAACTATATCGCCTAATATTAAATTTTTAACGCATTCGACCATTATTTCCAAGGGTTAGCATGATGAAACTTGACTTTTTAGCCATTTCCAGCATGCATGTCAACTATTAGCCGATTTGAAAATTTTCATACTTTTATCTCCAAACGGTTCATTTCCATAGGTTAACCCCTTTTGAAATCGACAAAATTTGGGGTGCAAATTGAAATTTTTTAAATGGGATAAGATTTGACGTGTATGTTGGGAATGGCTAAAACTTAAGGTTTCACCATGTTATGCCCTTCAAATAATAAGCAAATGAAGTTAAAAAATATTTCTTAACCCGATAAAACTATATCGCGTAATATTAAATTTTTAACGCATTCGACCATTATTTCCAAGGGTTAGCATGATGAAACTTGACTTTTTAGCCATTTCCAGCATGCATGTCAACTATTAGCCGATTTGAAAATTTTCATACTTTTATCTCCAAACGGTTCATTTCCATAGGTTAACCCCTTTTGAAATCGACAAAATATGGGGTGGAAATTGAAATTTTTTAAATGGGATAAGATTTGACGTGTATGTTGGGAATGGCTAAAACTTAAGGTTTCACCATGTTAAGCCCTTCAAATAATAAGCAAATGAAGTTAAAAAATATTTCTTAACACGTTAAAACTATATCGCCTAATATTAAATTTTTAACGCATTCGACCATTATTTCCAAGGGTTAGCATGATGAAACTTGACTTTTTAGCCATTTCCAGCATGCATGTCAACTATTAGCCGATTTGAAAATTTTCATACTTTTATCTCCAAACGGTTCATTTCCATAGGTTAACCCCTTTTGAAATCGACAAAATTTGGGGTGCAAATTGAAATTTTTTAAATGGGATAAGATTTGACGTGTATGTTGGGAATGGCTAAAACTTAAGGTTTCACCATGTTATGCCCTTCAAATAATAAGCAAATGAAGTTAAAAAATATTTCTTAACACGTTAAAACTATATCGCGTAAAATTAAATTTTTAACGCATTCGACCATTATTTCCAAGGGTTAGCATGATGAAACTTGACTTTTTAGCCATTTCCGGCATGCATGTCAACTATTAGCCGATTTGAAAATTTTCATACTTTTATCTCCAAATGGTTCATTTCCATAGGTTAACCCCTTTTGAAATCGACAAAATTTGGGGTGCAAATTGAAATTTTTTAAATGGGATAAGATTTGACGTGTATGTTGGGAATGGCTAAAACTTAAGGTTTCACCATGTTATGCCCTTCAAATAATAAGCAAATGAAGTTAAAAAATATTTCTTAACCCGCTAAAACTATATCGCGTAAAATTAAATTTTTAACGCATTCGACCATTATTTCCAAGGGTTAGCATGATGAAACTTGACTTTTTAGCCATTTCCAGCATGTATGTCAACTATTAGCCAATTTGAAAATTTTCATACTTTTATCTCCAAACGGTTCATTTCCATAGGTTAACCCCTTTTGAAATCGACAAAATATGGGGTGCAAATTGAAATTTTTTAAATGGGATAAGATTTGACGTGTATGTTGGGAATGGCTAAAACTTAAGGTTTCACCATGTTAAGCCCTTCAAATAATAAGCAAATGAAGTTAAAAAATATTTCTTAACACGTTAAAACTATATCGCCTAATATTAAATTTTTAACGCATTCGACCATTATTTCCAAGGGTTAGCATGATGAAACTTGACTTTTTAGCCATTTCCAGCATGCATGTCAACTATTAGCCGATTTGAAAATTTTCATACTTTTATCTCCAAACGGTTCATTTCCATAGGTTAACCCCTTTTGAAATCGACAAAATTTGGGGTGCAAATTGACATTTTTTAAATGGGATAAGATTTGACGTGTATGTTGGGAATGGCTAAAACTTAAGGTTTCACCATGTTATGCCCTTCAAATAATAAGCAAATGAAGTTAAAAAATATTTCTTAACCCGCTAAAACTATATCGCGTAATATTAAATTTTTAACGCATTCGACCATTATTTCCAAGGGTTAGCATGATGAAACTTGACTTTTTAGCCATTTCCAGCATGCATGTCAACTATTAGCCGATTTGAAAATTTTCATACTTTTATCTCCAAACGGTTCATTTCCATAGGTTAACCCCTTTTGAAATCGACAAAATATGGGGTGGAAATTGAAATTTTTTAAATGGGATAAGATTTGACGTGTATGTTGGGAATGGCTAAAACTTAAGGTTTCACCATGTTAAGCTCTTCAAATAATAAGCAAATGAAGTTAAAAAATATTTCTTAACACGTTAAAACTATATCGCCTAATATTAAATTTTTAACGCATTCGACTATTATTTCCAAGGGTTAGCATGATGAAACTTGACTTTTTAGCCATTTCCAGCATGCATGTAAACTATTAGCCGATTTGAAAATTTGCATACTTTTATCTCCAAACGGTTCATTTCCATAGGTTAACCCCTTTTGAAATCGACAAAATTTGGGGTGCAAATTGACATTTTTTAAATGGGATAAGATTTGACGTGTATGTTGGGAATGGCTAAAACTTAAGGTTTCACCATGTTATGCCCTTCAAATAATAAGCAAATGAAGTTAAAAAATATTTCTTAACCCGCTAAAACTATATCGCGTAAAATTAAATTTTTAACGCATTCGACCATTATTTCCAAGGGTTAGCATGATGAAACTTGACTTTTTAGCCATTTCCAGCATGTATGTCAACTATTAGCCAATTTGAAATTTTTCATACTTTTATCTCCAAACGGTTCATTTCCATAGGTTAACCCCTTTTGAAATCGACAAAATATGGGGTGCAAATTGAAATTTTTTAAATGGGATAAGATTTGACGTGTATGTTGGGAATGGCTAAAACTTAAGGTTTCACCATGTTAAGCCCTTCAAATAATAAGCAAATGAAGTTAAAAAATATTTCTTAACACGTTAAAACTATATCGCCTAATATTAAATTTTTAACGCATTCGACCATTATTTCCAAGGGTTAGCATGATGAAACTTGACTTTTTAGCCATTTCCAGCATGCATGTCAACTATTAGCCGATTTGAAAATTTTCATACTTTTATCTCCAAACGGTTCATTTCCATAGGTTAACCCCTTTTGAAATCGACAAAATTTGGGGTGCAAATTGAAATTTTTTAAATGGGATAAGATTTGACGTGTATGTTGGGAATGGCTAAAACTTAAGGTTTCACCATGTTAAGCCCTTCAAATAATAAGCAAATGAAGTTAAAAAATATTTCTTAACACGTTAAAACTATATCGCCTAATATTAAATTTTTAACGCATTCGACCATTATTTCCAAGGGTTAGCAAGATGAAACTTGACTTTTTAGCCATTTCCGGCATGCATGTCAACTATTAGCCGATTTGAAAATTTTCATACTTTTATCTCCAAACGGTTCATTTCCATAGGTTAACCCCTTTTGAAATCGACAAAATTTGGGGTGCAAATTGAAATTTTTTAAATGGGATAAGATTTGACGTGTATGTTGGGAATGGCTAAAACTTAAGGTTTCACCATGTTATGCCCTTCAAATAATAAGCAAATGAAGTTAAAAAATATTTCTTAACCCGCTAAAACTATATCGCGTAAAATTAAATTTTTAACGCATTCGACCATTATTTCCAAGGGTTAGCATGATGAAACTTGACTTTTTAGCCATTTCCAGCATGTATGTCAACTATTAGCCAATTTGAAAATTTTCATACTTTTATCTCCAAACGGTTCATTTCCATAGGTTAACCCCTTTTGAAATCGACAAAATATGGGGTGCAAATTGAAATTTTTTAAATGGGATAAGATTTGACGTGTATGTTGGGAATGGCTAAAACTTAAGGTTTCACCATGTTAAGCCCTTCAAATAATAAGCAAATGAAGTTAAAAAATATTTCTTAACACGTTAAAACTATATCGCCTAATATTAAATTTTTAACGCATTCGACCATTATTTCCAAGGGTTAGCATGATGAAACTTGACTTTTTAGCCATTTCCAGCATGCATGTCAACTATTAGCCGATTTGAAAATTTTCATACTTTTATCTCCAAACGGTTCATTTCCATAGGTTAACCCCTTTTGAAATCGACAAAATTTGGGGTGCAAATTGACATTTTTTAAATGGGATAAGATTTGACGTGTATGTTGGGAATGGCTAAAACTTAAGGTTTCACCATGTTATGCCCTTCAAATAATAAGCAAATGAAGTTAAAAAATATTTCTTAACCCGCTAAAACTATATCGCGTAAAATTAAATTTTTAACGCATTCGACCATTATTTCCAAGGGTTAGCATGATGAAACTTGACTTTTTAGCCATTTCCAGCATGCATGTCAACTATTAGCCGATTTGAAAATTTTCATACTTTTATCTCCAAACGGTTCATTTCCATAGGTTAACCCCTTTTGAAATCGACAAAATATGGGGTGGAAATTGAAATTTTTTAAATGGGATAAGATTTGACGTGTATGTTGGGAATGGCTAAAACTTAAGGTTTCACCATGTTAAGCTCTTCAAATAATAAGCAAATGAAGTTAAAAAATATTTCTTAACACGTTAAAACTATATCGCCTAATATTAAATTTTTAACGCATTCGACCATTATTTCCAAGGGTTAGCATGATGAAACTTGACTTTTTAGCCATTTCCAGCATGCATGTAAACTATTAGCCGATTTGAAAATTTGCATACTTTTATCTCCAAACGGTTCATTTCCATAGGTTAACCCCTTTTGAAATCGACAAAATTTGGGGTGCAAATTGAAATTTTTTAAATGGGATAAGATTTGACGTGTATGTTGGGAATGGCTAAAACTTAAGGTTTCACCATGTTATGCCCTTCAAATAATAAGCAAATGAAGTTAAAAAATATTTCTTAACCCGCTAAAACTATATCGCGTAAAATTAAATTTTTAACGCATTCGACCATTATTTCCAAGGGTTAGCATGATGAAACTTGACTTTTTAGCCATTTCCAGCATGCATGTCAACTATTAGCCGATTTGAAAATTTTCATACTTTTATCTCCAAACGGTTCATTTCCATAGGTTAACCCCTTTTGAAATCGACAAAATTTGGGGTGCAAATTGAAATTTTTTAAATGGGATAAGATTTGACGTGTATGTTGGGAATGGCTAAAACTTAAGGTTTCACCATGTTATGCCCTTCAAATAATAAGCAAATGAAGTTAAAAAATATTTCTTAACCCGCTAAAACTATATCGCGTAAAATTAAATTTTTAACGCATTCGACCATTATTTCCAAGGGTTAGCATGATGAAACTTGACTTTTTAGCCATTTCCAGCATGCATGTCAACTATTAGCCGATTTGAAAATTTTCATACTTTTATCTCCAAACGGTTCATTTCCATAGGTTAACCCCTTTTGAAATCGACAAAATATGGGGTGCAAATTGAAATTTTTTAAATGGGATAAGATTTGACGTGTATGTTGGGAATGGCTAAAACTTAAGGTTTCACCATGTTAAGCCCTTCAAATAATAAGCAAATGAAGTTAAAAAATATTTCTTAACACGTTAAAACTATATCGCCTAATATTAAATTTTTAACGCATTCGACCATTATTTCCAAGGGTTAGCATGATGAAACTTGACTTTTTAGCCATTTCCAGCATGCATGTCAACTATTAGCCGATTTGAAAATTTTCATACTTTTATCTCCAAACGGTTCATTTCCATAGGTTAACCCCTTTTGAAATCGACAAAATTTGGGGTGCAAATTGAAATTTTTTAAATGGGATAAGATTTGACGTGTATGTTGGGAATGGCTAAAACTTAAGGTTTCACCATGTTATGCCCTTCAAATAATAAGCAAATGAAGTTAAAAAATATTTCTTAACCCGCTAAAACTATATCGCGTAAAATTAAATTTTTAACGCATTCGACCATTATTTCCAAGGGTTAGCATGATGAAACTTGACTTTTTAGCCATTTCCAGCATGCATGTCAACTATTAGCCGATTTGAAAATTTTCATACTTTTATCTCCAAACGGTTCATTTCCATAGGTTAACCCCTTTTGAAATCGACAAAATATGGGGTGGAAATTGAAATTTTTTAAATGGGATAAGATTTGACGTGTATGTTGGGAATGGCTAAAACTTAAGGTTTCACCATGTTAAGCCCTTCAAATAATAAGCAAATGAAGTTAAAAAATATTTCTTAACACGTTAAAACTATATCGCCTAATATTAAATTTTTAACGCATTCGACCATTATTTCCAAGGGTTAGCATGATGAAACTTGACTTTTTAGCCATTTCCAAGCATGCATGTCAACTATTAGCCGATTTGAAAATTTTCATACTTTTATCTCCAAACGGTTCATTTCCATAGGTTAACCCCTTTTGAAATCGACAAAATTTGGGGTGCAAATTGACATTTTTTAAATGGGATAAGATTTGACGTGTATGTTGGGAATGGCTAAAACTTAAGGTTTCACCATGTTATGCCCTTCAAATAATAAGCAAATGAAGTTAAAAAATATTTCTTAACCCGCTAAAACTATATCGCGTAAAATTAAATTTTTAACGCATTCGACCATTATTTCCAAGGGTTAGCATGATGAAACTTGACTTTTTAGCCATTTCCGGCATGCATGTCAACTATTAGCCGATTTGAAAATTTTCATACTTTTATCTCCAAACGGTTCATTTCCATAGGTTAACCCCTTTTGAAATCGACAAAATATGGGGTGGAAATTGAAATTTTTTAAATGGGATAAGATTTGACGTGTATGTTGGGAATGGCTAAAACTTAAGGTTTCACCATGTTAAGCCCTTCAAATAATAAGCAAATGAAGTTAAAAAATATTTCTTAACACGTTAAAACTATATCGCCTAATATTAAATTTTTAACGCATTCGACCATTATTTCCAAGGGTTAGCATGATGAAACTTGACTTTTTAGCCATTTCCAGCATGCATGTCAACTATTAGCCGATTTGAAAATTTTCATACTTTTATCTCCAAACGGTTCATTTCCATAGGTTAACCCCTTTTGAAATCGACAAAATATGGGGTGCAAATTGAAATTTTTTAAATGGGATAAGATTTGACGTGTATGTTGGGAATGGCTAAAACTTAAGGTTTCACCATGTTAAGCCCTTCAAATAATAAGCAAATGAAGTTAAAAAATATTTCTTAACACGTTAAAACTATATCGCCTAATATTAAATTTTTAACGCATTCGACCATTATTTCCAAGGGTTAGCATGATGAAACTTGACTTTTTAGCCATTTCCAGCATGCATGTCAACTATTAGCCGATTTGAAAATTTTCATACTTTTATCTCCAAACGGTTCATTTCCATAGGTTAACCCCTTTTGAAATCGACAAAATTTGGGGTGCAAATTGAAATTTTTTAAATGGGATAAGATTTGACGTGTATGTTGGGAATGGCTAAAACTTAAGGTTTCACCATGTTATGCCCTTCAAATAATAAGCAAATGAAGTTAAAAAATATTTCTTAACCCGCTAAAACTATATCGCGTAAAATTAAATTTTTAACGCATTCGACCATTATTTCCAAGGGTTAGCATGATGAAACTTGACTTTTTAGCCATTTCCAGCATGCATGTCAACTATTAGCCGATTTGAAAATTTTCATACTTTTATCTCCAAACGGTTCATTTCCATAGGTTAACCCCTTTTGAAATCGACAAAATATGGGGTGCAAATTGAAATTTTTTAAATGGGATAAGATTTGACGTGTATGTTGGGAATGGCTAAAACTTAAGGTTTCACCATGTTAAGCCCTTCAAATAATAAGCAAATGAAGTTAAAAAATATTTCTTAACACGTTAAAACTATATCGCCTAATATTAAATTTTTAACGCATTCGACCATTATTTCCAAGGGTTAGCATGATGAAACTTGACTTTTTAGCCATTTCCAGCATGCATGTCAACTATTAGCCGATTTGAAAATTTTCATACTTTTATCTCCAAACGGTTCATTTCCATAGGTTAACCCCTTTTGAAATCGACAAAATTTGGGGTGCAAATTGAAATTTTTTAAATGGGATAAGATTTGACGTGTATGTTGGGAATGGCTAAAACTTAAGGTTTCACCATGTTATGCCCTTCAAATAATAAGCAAATGAAGTTAAAAAATATTTCTTAACCCGCTAAAACTATATCGCGTAAAATTAAATTTTTAACGCATTCGACCATTATTTCCAAGGGTTAGCATGATGAAACTTGACTTTTTAGCCATTTCCAGCATGCATGTCAACTATTAGCCGATTTGAAAATTTTCATACTTTTATCTCCAAACGGTTCATTTCCATAGGTTAACCCCTTTTGAAATCGACAAAATTTGGGTTGAAAATTGAAATTTTTTAAATGGGATAAGATTTAACGAGTATGTTGGGAATGGCTAAAACTTAAGGTTTCACCATGTTATGCCCTTCAAATAATAAGCAAATGAAGTTAAAAAATATTTCTTAACCCGCTAAAACTATATCGCGTAAAATTAAATTTTTAACGCATTCGACCATTATTTCCAAGGGTTAGCATGATGAAACTTGACTTTTTAGCCATTTCCAGCATGCATGTCAACTATTAGCCGATTTGAAAATTTTCATACTTTTATCTCCAAACGGTTCATTTCCATAGGTTAACCCCTTTTGAAATCGACAAAATATGGGGTGCAAATTGAAATTTTTTAAATGGGATAAGATTTGACGTGTATGTTGGGAATGGCTAAAACTTAAGGTTTCACCATGTTAAGCCCTTCAAATAATAAGCAAATGATGTTATAAAATATTTCTTAACACGTTAAAACTATATCGCCTAATATTAAATTTTTAACGCATTCGACCATTATTTCCAAGGGTTAGCATGATGAAACTTGACTTTTTAGCCATTTCCAGCATGCATGTCAACTATTAGCCGATTTGAAAATTTTCATACTTTTATCTCCAAACGGTTCATTTCCATAGGTTAACCCCTTTTGAAATCGACAAAATTTGGGGTGCAAATTGAAATTTTTTAAATGGGATAAGATTTGACGTGTATGTTGGGAATGGCTAAAACTTAAGGTTTCACCATGTTATGCCCTTCAAATAATAAGCAAATGAAGTTAAAAAATATTTCTTAACCCGCTAAAACTATATCGCGTAAAATTAAATTTTTAACGCATTCGACCATTATTTCCAAGGGTTAGCATGATGAAACTTGACTTTTTAGCCATTTCCAGCATGCATGTCAACTATTAGCCAATTTGAAAATTTTCATACTTTTATCTCCAAACGGTTCATTTCCATAGGTTAACCCCTTTTGAAATCGACAAAATATGGGGTGCAAATTGAAATTTTTTAAATGGGATAAGATTTGACGTGTATGTTGGGAATGGCTAAAACTTAAGGTTTCACCATGTTAAGCCCTTCAAATAATAAGCAAATGAAGTTAAAAAATATTTCTTAACACGTTAAAACTATATCGCCTAATATTAAATTTTTAACGCATTCGACCATTATTTCCAAGGGTTAGCATGATGAAACTTGACTTTTTAGCCATTTCCAAGATGCATGTCAACTATTAGCCGATTTGAAAATTTTCATACTTTTATCTCCAAACGGTTCATTTCCATAGGTTAACCCCTTTTGAAATCGACAAAATTTGGGGTGCAAATTGAAATTTTTTAAATGGGATAAGATTTGACGTGTATGTTGGGAATGGCTAAAACTTAAGGTTTCACCATGTTATGCCCTTCAAATAATAAGCAAATGAAGTTAAAAAATATTTCTTAACCCGCTAAAACTATATCGCGTAAAATTAAATTTTTAACGCATTCGACCATTATTTCCAAGGGTTAGCATGATGAAACTTGACTTTTTAGCCATTTCCAGCATGCATGTCAACTATTAGCCGATTTGAAAATTTTCATACTTTTATCTCCAAACGGTTCATTTCCATAGGTTAACCCCTTTTGAAATCGACAAAATATGGGGTGGAAATTGAAATTTTTTAAATGGGATAAGATTTGACGTGTATGTTGGGAATGGCTAAAACTTAAGGTTTCACCATGTTAAGCCCTTCAAATAATAAGCAAATGATGTTAAAAAATATTTCTTAACACGTTAAAACTATATCGCCTAATATTAAATTTTTAACGCATTCGACCATTATTTCCAAGGGTTAGCATGATGAAACTTGACTTTTTAGCCATTTCCAGCATGCATGTCAACTATTAGCCGATTTGAAAATTTTCATACTTTTATCTCCAAACGGTTCATTTCCATAGGTTAACCCCTTTTGAAATCGACAAAATTTGGGGTGCAAATTGAAATTTTTTAAATGGGATAAGATTTGACGTGTATGTTGGGAATGGCTAAAACTTAAGGTTTCACCATGTTATGCCCTTCAAATAATAAGCAAATGAAGTTAAAAAATATTTCTTAACCCGCTAAAACTATATCGCGTAAAATTAAATTTTTAACGCATTCGACCATTATTTCCAAGGGTTAGCATGATGAAACTTGACTTTTTAGCCATTTCCAGCATGCATGTCAACTATTAGCCGATTTGAAAATTTTCATACTTTTATCTCCAAACGGTTCATTTCCATAGGTTAACCCCTTTTGAAATCGACAAAATATGGGGTGCAAATTGAAATTTTTTAAATGGGATAAGATTTGACGTGTATGTTGGGAATGGCTAAAACTTAAGGTTTCACCATGTTAAGCCCTTCAAATAATAAGCAAATGATGTTATAAAATATTTCTTAACCCGTTAAAACTATATCGCGTAAAATTAAATTTTTAACGCATTCGACCATTATTTCCAAGGGTTAGCATGATGAAACTTGACTTTTTAGCCATTTCCAGCATGCATGTCAACTATTAGCCTATTTGAAAATTTTCATACTTTTATCTCCAAACGGTTCATTTCCATAGGTTAACCCCTTTTGAAATCGACCAAATATGGGGTGCAAATTGAAATTTTTTAAATGGGATAAGATTTGACGTGTATGTTGGGAATGGCTAAAACTTAAGGTTTCACCACGTTAAGCCCTTCAAATAATAAGCAAATGATGTCAAAAAATATTTCTTAACACGTTAAAACTATATCGCCTAATATTAAATTTTTAACGCATTCGACCATTATTTCCAAGGGTTAGCATGATGAAACTTGACTTTTTAGCCATTTCCGGCATGCATGTCAACTATTAGCCGATTTGAAAATTTTCATACTTTTATCTCCAAACGGTTCATTTCCATAGATTAACCCCTTTTGAAATCGACAAAATTTGGGGTGCAAATTGAAATTTTTTAAATGGGATAAGATTTGACGTGTATGTTGGGAATGGCTAAAACTTAAGGTTTCACCATGTTATGCCCTTCAAATAATAAGCAAATGAAGTTAAAAAATATTTCTTAACCCGCTAAAACTATATCGCGTAAAATTAATTTTTTAACGCATTCGACCATTATTTCCAAGGGTTAGCATGATGAAACTTGACTTTTTAGCCATTTCCAGCATGCATGTCAACTATTAGCCGATTTGAAAATTTTCATACTTTTATCTCCAAACGGTTCATTTCCATAGGTTAACCCCTTTTGAAATCGACAAAATATGGGGTGCAAATTGAAATTTTTTAAATGGGATAAGATTTGACGTGTATGTTGGGAATGGCTAAAACTTAAGGTTTCACCACGTTAAGCCCTTCAAATAATAAGCAAATGATGTTAAAAAATATTTCTTAACACGTTAAAACTATATCGCCTAATATTAAATTTTTAACGCATTCGACCATTATTTCCAAGGGTTAGCATGATGAAACTTGACTTTTTAGCCATTTCCGGCATGCATGTCAACTATTAGCCGATTTGAAAATTTTCATACTTTTATCTCCAAACGGTTCATTTCCATAGGTTAACCCCTTTTGAAATCGACAAAATTTGGGGTGCAAATTGAAATTTTTTAAATGGGATAAGATTTGACGTGTATGTTGGGAATGGCTAAAACTTAAGGTTTCACCATGTTATGCCCTTCAAATAATAAGCAAATGAAGTTAAAAAATATTTCTTAACCCGCTAAAACTATATCGCGTAAAATTAATTTTTTAACGCATTCGACCATTATTTCCAAGGGTTAGCATGATGAAACTTGACTTTTTAGCCATTTCCAGCATGCATGTCAACTATTAGCCGATTTGAAAATTTTCATACTTTTATCTCCAAACGGTTCATTTCCATAGGTTAACCCCTTTTGAAATCGACAAAATATGGGGTGGAAATTGAAATTTTTTAAATGGGATAAGATTTAACGTGTATGTTGGGAATGGCTAAAACTTAAGGTTTCACCATGTTAAGCCCTTCAAATAATAAGCAAATGATGTCAAAAAATATTTCTTAACCCGTTAAAACTATATCGCGTAAAATTAAATTTTTAACGCATTCGACCATTATTTCCAAGGGTTAGCATGATGAAACTTGACTTTTTAGCCATTTCCGGCATGCATGTCAACTATTAGCCGATTTGAAAATTTTCATACTTTTATCTCCAAACGGTTCATTTCCATAGGTTAACCCCTTTTGAAATCGACAAAATATGGGGTGCAAATTGAAATTTTTTAAATGGGATAAGATTTGACGTGTATGTTGGGAATGGCTAAAACTTAAGGTTTCACCATGTTAAGCCCTTCAAATAATAAGCAAATGAAGTTAAAAAATATTTCTTAACACGTTAAAACTATATCGCCTAAAATTAAATTTTTAACGCATTCGACCATTATTTCCAAGGGTTAGCATGATGAAACTTGACTTTTTAGCCATTTCCAGCATGCATGTCAACTATTAGCCGATTTGAAAATTTTCATACTTTTATCTCCAAACGGTTCATTTCCATAGGTTAACCCCTTTTGAAATCGACAAAATTTGGGGTGCAAATTGAAATTTTTTAAATGGGATAAGATTTGACGTGTATGTTGGGAATGGCTAAAACTTAAGGTTTCACCATGTTATGCCCTTCAAATAATAAGCAAATGAAGTTAAAAAATATTTCTTAACCCGCTAAAACTATATCGCGTAAAATTAAATTTTTAACGCATTCGACCATTATTTCCAAGGGTTAGCATGATGAAACTTGACTTTTTAGCCATTTCCGGCATGCATGTCAACTATTAGCCTATTTGAAAATTTTCATACTTTTATCTCCAAACGGTTCATTTCCATAGGTTAACCCCTTTTGAAATCGACCAAATATGGGGTGCAAATTGAAATTTTTTAAATGGGATAAGATTTGACGTGTATGTTGGGAATGGCTAAAACTTAAGGTTTCACCACGTTAAGCCCTTCAAATAATAAGCAAATGATGTCAAAAAATATTTCTTAACACGTTAAAACTATATCGCCTAATATTAAATTTTTAACGCATTCGACCATTATTTCCAAGGGTTAGCATGATGAAACTTGACTTTTTAGCCATTTCCAGCATGCATGTCAACTATTAGCCGATTTGAAAATTTTCATACTTTTATCTCCAAACGGTTCATTTCCATAGATTAACCCCTTTTGAAATCGACAAAATTTGGGGTGCAAATTGAAATTTTTTAAATGGGATAAGATTTGACGTGTATGTTGGGAATGGCTAAAACTTAAGGTTTCACCATGTTATGCCCTTCAAATAATAAGCAAATGAAGTTAAAAAATATTTCTTAACCCGCTAAAACTATATCGCGTAAAATTAAATTTTTAACGCATTCGACCATTATTTCCAAGGGTTAGCATGATGAAACTTGACTTTTTAGCCATTTCCGGCATGCATGTCAACTATTAGCCTATTTGAAAATTTTCATACTTTTATCTCCAAACGGTTCATTTCCATAGGTTAACCCCTTTTGAAATCGACAAAATATGGGGTGCAAATTGAAATTTTTTAAATGGGATAAGATTTGACGTGTATGTTGGGAATGGCTAAAACTTAAGGTTTCACCATGTTAAGCCCTTCAAATAATAAGCAAATGATGTCAAAAAATATTTCTTAACACGTTAAAACTATATCGCCTAATATTAAATTTTTAACGCATTCGACCATTATTTCCAAGGGTTAGCATGATGAAACTTGACTTTTTAGCCATTTCCGGCATGCATGTCAACTATTAGCCGATTTGAAAATTTTCATACTTTTATCTCCAAACGGTTCATTTCCATAGATTAACCCCTTTTGAAATCGACAAAATTTGGGGTGCAAATTGAAATTTTTTAAATGGGATAAGATTTGACGTGTATGTTGGGAATGGCTAAAACTTAAGGTTTCACCATGTTATGCCCTTCAAATAATAAGCAAATGAAGTTAAAAAATATTTCTTAACCCGCTAAAACTATATCGCGTAAAATTAATTTTTTAACGCATTCGACCATTATTTCCAAGGGTTAGCATGATGAAACTTGACTTTTTAGCCATTTCCGGCATGCATGTCAACTATTAGCCGATTTGAAAATTTTCATACTTTTATCTCCAAACGGTTCATTTCCAGAGGTTAACCCCTTTTGAAATCGACAAAATATGGGGTGGAAATTGAAATTTTTTAAATGGGATAAGATTTAACGTGTATGTTGGGAATGGCTAAAACTTAAGGTTTCACCATGTTAAGCCCTTCAAATAATAAGCAAATGATGTTATAAAATATTTCTTAACCCTATAAAACTATATCGCGTAAAATTAAATTTTTAACGCATTCGACCATTATTTCCAAGGGTTAGCATGATGAAACTTGACTTTTTAGCCATTTCCGGCATGCATGTCAACTATTAGCCTATTTGAAAATTTTCATACTTTTATCTCCAAACGGTTCATTTCCATAGGTTAACCCCTTTTGAAATCGACCAAATATGGGGTGCAAATTGAAATTTTTTAAATGGGATAAGATTTGACGTGTATGTTGGGAATGGCTAAAACTTAAGGTTTCACCACGTTAAGCCCTTCAAATAATAAGCAAATGATGTCAAAAAATATTTCTTAACACGTTAAAACTATATCGCCTAATATTAAATTTTTAACGCATTCGACCATTATTTCCAAGGGTTAGCATGATGAAACTTGACTTTTTAGCCATTTCCAGCATGCATGTCAACTATTAGCCGATTTGAAAATTTTCATACTTTTATCTCCAAACGGTTCATTTCCATAGATTAACCCCTTTTGAAATCGACAAAATTTGGGGTGCAAATTGAAATTTTTTAAATGGGATAAGATTTGACGTGTATGTTGGGAATGGCTAAAACTTAAGGTTTCACCATGTTATGCCCTTCAAATAATAAGCAAATGAAGTTAAAAAATATTTCTTAACCCGCTAAAACTATATCGCGTAAAATTAATTTTTTAACGCATTCGACCATTATTTCCAAGGGTTAGCATGATGAAACTTGACTTTTTAGCCATTTCCAGCATGCATGTCAACTATTAGCCTATTTGAAAATTTTCATACTTTTATCTCCAAACGGTTCATTTCCATAGGTTAACCCCTTTTGAAATCGACCAAATATGGGGTGCAAATTGAAATTTTTTAAATGGGATAAGATTTGACGTGTATGTTGGGAATGGCTAAAACTTAAGGTTTCACCACGTTAAGCCCTTCAAATAATAAGCAAATGATGTCAAAAAATATTTCTTAACACGTTAAAACTATATCGCCTAATATTAAATTTTTAACGCATTCGACCATTATTTCCAAGGGTTAGCATGATGAAACTTGACTTTTTAGCCATTTCCGGCATGCATGTCAACTATTAGCCGATTTGAAAATTTTCATACTTTTATCTCCAAACGGTTCATTTCCATAGATTAACCCCTTTTGAAATCGACAAAATTTGGGGTGCAAATTGAAATTTTTTAAATGGGATAAGATTTGACGTGTATGTTGGGAATGGCTAAAACTTAAGGTTTCACCATGTTATGCCCTTCAAATAATAAGCAAATGAAGTTAAAAAATATTTCTTAACCCGCTAAAACTATATCGCGTAAAATTAATTTTTTAACGCATTCGACCATTATTTCCAAGGGTTAGCATGATGAAACTTGACTTTTTAGCCATTTCCAGCATGCATGTCAACTATTAGCCGATTTGAAAATTTTCATACTTTTATCTCCAAACGGTTCATTTCCATAGGTTAACCCCTTTTGAAATCGACAAAATATGGGGTGGAAATTGAAATTTTTTAAATGGGATAAGATTTAACGTGTATGTTGGGAATGGCTAAAACTTAAGGTTTCACCATGTTAAGCCCTTCAAATAATAAGCAAATGATGTCAAAAAATATTTCTTAACACGTTAAAACTATATCGCCTAAATTAAATTTTTAACGCATTCGACCATTATTTCCAAGGGTTAGCATGATGAAACTTGACTTTTTAGCCATTTCCAGCATGCATTCAACTATTAGCCGATTTGAAAATTTTCATACTTTTATCTCCAAACGGTTCATTTCCATAGGTTAACCCCTTTTGAAATCGACAAAATTTGGGGTGCAAATTGAAATTTTTTAAATGGGATAAGATTTGACGTGTATGTTGGGAATGGCTAAAACTTAAGGTTTCACCATGTTAAGCCCTTCAAATAATAAGCAAATGAAGTTAAAAAATATTTCTTAACCCTATAAAACTATATCGCGTAAAATTAAATTTTTAACGCATTCGACCATTATTTCCAAGGGTTAGCATGATGAAACTTGACTTTTTAGCCATTTCCGGCATGCATGTCAACTATTAGCCTATTTGAAAATTTTCATACTTTTATCTCCAAACGGTTCATTTCCATAGGTTAACCCCTTTTGAAATCGACCAAATATGGGGTGCAAATTGAAATTTTTTAAATGGGATAAGATTTGACGTGTATGTTGGGAATGGCTAAAACTTAAGGTTTCACCACGTTAAGCCCTTCAAATAATAAGCAAATGATGTCAAAAAATATTTCTTAACACGTTAAAACTATATCGCCTAATATTAAATTTTTAACGCATTCGACCATTATTTCCAAGGGTTAGCATGATGAAACTTGACTTTTTAGCCATTTCCGGCATGCATGTCAACTATTAGCCGATTTGAAAATTTTCATACTTTTATCTCCAAACGGTTCATTTCCATAGATTAACCCCTTTTGAAATCGACAAAATTTGGGGTGCAAATTGAAATTTTTTAAATGGGATAAGATTTGACGTGTATGTTGGGAATGGCTAAAACTTAAGGTTTCACCATGTTATGCCCTTCAAATAATAAGCAAATGAAGTTAAAAAATATTTCTTAACCCGCTAAAACTATATCGCGTAAAATTAATTTTTTAACGCATTCGACCATTATTTCCAAGGGTTAGCATGATGAAACTTGACTTTTTAGCCATTTCCGGCATGCATGTCAACTATTAGCCGATTTGAAAATTTTCATACTTTTATCTCCAAACGGTTCATTTCCATAGGTTAACCCCTTTTGAAATCGACAAAATATGGGGTGGAAATTGAAATTTTTTAAATGGGATAAGATTTGACGTGTATGTTGGGAATGGCTAAAACTTAAGGTTTCACCATGTTAAGCCCTTCAAATAATAAGCAAATGATGTTAATAAAATATTTCTTAACACGTTAAAACTATATCGCCTAATATTAAATTTTTAACGCATTCGACCATTATTTCCAAGGGTTAGCATGATGAAACTTGACTTTTTAGCCATTTCCAGCATGCATGTCAACTATTAGCCGATTTGAAAATTTTCATACTTTTATCTCCAAACGGTTCATTTCCATAGATTAACCCCTTTTGAAATCGACAAAATTTGGGGTGCAAATTGAAATTTTTTAAATGGGATAAGATTTGACGTGTATGTTGGGAATGGCTAAAACTTAAGGTTTCACCATGTTATGCCCTTCAAATAATAAGCAAATGAAGTTAAAAAATATTTCTTAACCCTATAAAACTATATCGCGTAAAATTAATTTTTTAACGCATTCGACCATTATTTCCAAGGGTTAGCATGATGAAACTTGACTTTTTAGCCATTTCCGGCATGCATGTCAACTATTAGCCTATTTGAAAATTTTCATACTTTTATCTCCAAACGGTTCATTTCCATAGGTTAACCCCTTTTGAAATCGACCAAATATGGGGTGCAAATTGAAATTTTTTAAATGGGATAAGATTTGACGTGTATGTTGGGAATGGCTAAAACTTAAGGTTTCACCACGTTAAGCCCTTCAAATAATAAGCAAATGATGTCAAAAAATATTTCTTAACACGTTAAAACTATATCGCCTAATATTAAATTTTTAACGCATTCGACCATTATTTCCAAGGGTTAGCATGATGAAACTTGACTTTTTAGCCATTTCCGGCATGCATGTCAACTATTAGCCGATTTGAAAATTTTCATACTTTTATCTCCAAACGGTTCATTTCCATAGATTAACCCCTTTTGAAATCGACAAAATTTGGGGTGCAAATTGAAATTTTTTAAATGGGATAAGATTTGACGTGTATGTTGGGAATGGCTAAAACTTAAGGTTTCACCATGTTATGCCCTTCAAATAATAAGCAAATGAAGTTAAAAAATATTTCTTAACCCGCTAAAACTATATCGCGTAAAATTAATTTTTTAACGCATTCGACCATTATTTCCAAGGGTTAGCATGATGAAACTTGACTTTTTAGCCATTTCCAGCATGCATGTCAACTATTAGCCGATTTGAAAATTTTCATACTTTTATCTCCAAACGGTTCATTTCCAGAGGTTAACCCCTTTTGAAATCGACAAAATATGGGGTGGAAATTGAAATTTTTTAAATGGGATAAGATTTAACGTGTATGTTGGGAATGGCTAAAACTTAAGGTTTCACCATGTTAAGCCCTTCAAATAATAAGCAAATGATGTTATAAAATATTTCTTAACCCTATAAAACTATATCGCGTAAAATTAAATTTTTAACGCATTCGACCATTATTTCCAAGGGTTAGCATGATGAAACTTGACTTTTTAGCCATTTCCAGCATGCATGTCAACTATTAGCCTATTTGAAAATTTTCATACTTTTATCTCCAAACGGTTCATTTCCATAGGTTAACCCCTTTTGAAATCGACCAAATATGGGGTGCAAATTGAAATTTTTTAAATGGGATAAGATTTGACGTGTATGTTGGGAATGGCTAAAACTTAAGGTTTCACCACGTTAAGCCCTTCAAATAATAAGCAAATGATGTCAAAAAATATTTCTTAACACGTTAAAACTATATCGCCTAATATTAAATTTTTAACGCATTCGACCATTATTTCCAAGGGTTAGCATGATGAAACTTGACTTTTTAGCCATTTCCGGCATGCATGTCAACTATTAGCCGATTTGAAAATTTTCATACTTTTATCTCCAAACGGTTCATTTCCATAGATTAACCCCTTTTGAAATCGACAAAATTTGGGGTGCAAATTGAAATTTTTTAAATGGGATAAGATTTGACGTGTATGTTGGGAATGGCTAAAACTTAAGGTTTCACCATGTTATGCCCTTCAAATAATAAGCAAATGAAGTTAAAAAATATTTCTTAACCCGCTAAAACTATATCGCGTAAAATTAATTTTTTAACGCATTCGACCATTATTTCCAAGGGTTAGCATGATGAAACTTGACTTTTTAGCCATTTCCAGCATGCATGTCAACTATTAGCCGATTTGAAAATTTTCATACTTTTATCTCCAAACGGTTCATTTCCATAGGTTAACCCCTTTTGAAATCGACCAAATATGGGGTGCAAATTGAAATTTTTTAAATGGGATAAGATTTGACGTGTATGTTGGGAATGGCTAAAACTTAAGGTTTCACCATGTTAAGCCCTTCAAATAATAAGCAAATGAAGTTAAAAAATATTTCTTAACACGTTAAAACTATATCGCCTAATATTAAATTTTTAACGCATTCGACCATTATTTCCAAGGGTTAGCATGATGAAACTTGACTTTTTAGCCATTTCCAAGCATGCATGTCAACTATTAGCCGATTTGAAAATTTTCATACTTTTATCTCCAAACGGTTCATTTCCATAGATTAACCCCTTTTGAAATCGACAAAATTTGGGGTGCAAATTGAAATTTTTTAAATGGGATAAGATTTGACGTGTATGTTGGGAATGGCTAAAACTTAAGGTTTCACCATGTTATGCCCTTCAAATAATAAGCAAATGAAGTTAAAAAATATTTCTTAACCCGCTAAAACTATATCGCGTAAAATTAAATTTTTAACGCATTCGACCATTATTTCCAAGGGTTAGCATGATGAAACTTGACTTTTTAGCCATTTCCGGCATGCATGTCAACTATTAGCCTATTTGAAAATTTTCATACTTTTATCTCCAAACGGTTCATTTCCATAGGTTAACCCCTTTTGAAATCGACCAAATATGGGGTGCAAATTGAAATTTTTTAAATGGGATAAGATTTGACGTGTATGTTGGGAATGGCTAAAACTTAAGGTTTCACCACGTTAAGCCCTTCAAATAATAAGCAAATGATGTCAAAAAATATTTCTTAACACGTTAAAACTATATCGCCTAATATTAAATTTTTAACGCATTCGACCATTATTTCCAAGGGTTAGCATGATGAAACTTGACTTTTTAGCCATTTCCAGCATGCATGTCAACTATTAGCCGATTTGAAAATTTTCATACTTTTATCTCCAAACGGTTCATTTCCATAGATTAACCCCTTTTGAAATCGACAAAATTTGGGGTGCAAATTGAAATTTTTTAAATGGGATAAGATTTGACGTGTATGTTGGGAATGGCTAAAACTTAAGGTTTCACCATGTTATGCCCTTCAAATAATAAGCAAATGAAGTTAAAAAATATTTCTTAACCCGCTAAAACTATATCGCGTAAAATTAATTTTTTAACGCATTCGACCATTATTTCCAAGGGTTAGCATGATGAAACTTGACTTTTTAGCCATTTCCAGCATGCATGTCAACTATTAGCCGATTTGAAAATTTTCATACTTTTATCTCCAAACGGTTCATTTCCGAGGTTAACCCCTTTTGAAATCGACAAAATATGGGGTGGAAATTGAAATTTTTTAAATGGGATAAGATTTAACGTGTATGTTGGGAATGGCTAAAACTTAAGGTTTCACCATGTTAAGCCCTTCAAATAATAAGCAAATGATGTTATAAAATATTTCTTAACCCTATAAAACTATATCGCGTAAAATTAAATTTTTAACGCATTCGACCATTATTTCCAAGGGTTAGCATGATGAAACTTGACTTTTTAGCCATTTCCGGCATGCATGTCAACTATTAGCCTATTTGAAAATTTTCATACTTTTATCTCCAAACGGTTCATTTCCATAGGTTAACCCCTTTTGAAATCGACCAAATATGGGGTGCAAATTGAAATTTTTTAAATGGGATAAGATTTGACGTGTATGTTGGGAATGGCTAAAACTTAAGGTTTCACCACGTTAAGCCCTTCAAATAATAAGCAAATGATGTCAAAAAATATTTCTTAACACGTTAAAACTATATCGCCTAATATTAAATTTTTAACGCATTCGACCATTATTTCCAAGGGTTAGCATGATGAAACTTGACTTTTTAGCCATTTCCGGCATGCATGTCAACTATTAGCCGATTTGAAAATTTTCATACTTTTATCTCCAAACGGTTCATTTCCATAGATTAACCCCTTTTGAAATCGACAAAATTTGGGGTGCAAATTGAAATTTTTTAAATGGGATAAGATTTGACGTGTATGTTGGGAATGGCTAAAACTTAAGGTTTCACCATGTTATGCCCTTCAAATAATAAGCAAATGAAGTTAAAAAATATTTCTTAACCCGCTAAAACTATATCGCGTAAAATTAATTTTTTAACGCATTCGACCATTATTTCCAAGGGTTAGCATGATGAAACTTGACTTTTTAGCCATTTCCGGCATGCATGTCAACTATTAGCCGATTTGAAAATTTTCATACTTTTATCTCCAAACGGTTCATTTCCATAGATTAACCCCTTTTGAAATCGACAAAATTTGGGGTGCAAATTGAAATTTTTTAAATGGGATAAGATTTGACGTGTATGTTGGGAATGGCTAAAACTTAAGGTTTCACCATGTTATGCCCTTCAAATAATAAGCAAATGAAGTTAAAAAATATTTCTTAACCCGCTAAAACTATATCGCGTAAAATTAAATTTTTAACGCATTCGACCATTATTTCCAAGGGTTAGCATGATGAAACTTGACTTTTTAGCCATTTCCAGCATGCATGTCAACTATTAGCCGATTTGAAAATTTTCATACTTTTATCTCCAAACGGTTCATTTCCATAGATTAACCCCTTTTGAAATCGACAAAATTTGGGGTGCAAATTGAAATTTTTTAAATGGGATAAGATTTGACGTGTATGTTGGGAATGGCTAAAACTTAAGGTTTCACCATGTTATGCCCTTCAAATAATAAGCAAATGAAGTTAAAAAATATTTCTTAACCCGTTAAAACTATATCGCGTAAAATTAAATTTTTAACGCATTCGACCATTATTTCCAAGGGTTAGCATGATGAAACTTGACTTTTTAGCCATTTCCAACATGCATGTCAACTATTAGCCGATTTGAAAATTTTCATACTTTTATCTCCAAACGGTTCATTTCCATAGATTAACCCCTTTTGAAATCGACAAAATTTGGGGTGCAAATTGAAATTTTTTAAATGGGATAAGATTTGACGTGTATGTTGGGAATGGCTAAAACTTAAGGTTTCACCATGTTATGCCCTTCAAATAATAAGCAAATGAAGTTAAAAAATATTTCTTAACCCGCTAAAACTATATCGCGTAAAATTAATTTTTTAACGCATTCGACCATTATTTCCAAGGGTTAGCATGATGAAACTTGACTTTTTAGCCATTTCCAGCATGCATGTCAACTATTAGCCTATTTGAAAATTTTCATACTTTTATCTCCAAACGGTTCATTTCCATAGGTTAACCCCTTTTGAAATCGACAAAATATGGGGTGCAAATTGAAATTTTTTAAATGGGATAAGATTTGACGTGTATGTTGGGAATGGCTAAAACTTAAGGTTTCACCATGTTAAGCCCTTCAAATAATAAGCAAATGATGTCAAAAAATATTTCTTAACACGTTAAAACTATATCGCCTAATATTAAATTTTTAACGCATTCGACCATTATTTCCAAGGGTTAGCATGATGAAACTTGACTTTTTAGCCATTTCCAGCATGCATGTCAACTATTAGCCGATTTGAAAATTTTCATACTTTTATCTCCAAACGGTTCATTTCCATAGATTAACCCCTTTTGAAATCGACAAAATTTGGGGTGCAAATTGAAATTTTTTAAATGGGATAAGATTTGACGTGTATGTTGGGAATGGCTAAAACTTAAGGTTTCACCATGTTATGCCCTTCAAATAATAAGCAAATGAAGTTAAAAAATATTTCTTAACCCGCTAAAACTATATCGCGTAAAATTAATTTTTTAACGCATTCGACCATTATTTCCAAGGGTTAGCATGATGAAACTTGACTTTTTAGCCATTTCCAGCATGCATGTCAACTATTAGCCGATTTGAAAATTTTCATACTTTTATCTCCAAACGGTTCATTTCCATAGGTTAACCCCTTTTGAAATCGACAAAATATGGGGTGGAAATTGAAATTTTTTAAATGGGATAAGATTTAACGTGTATGTTGGGAATGGCTAAAACTTAAGGTTTCACCATGTTAAGCCCTTCAAATAATAAGCAAATGATGTTATAAAATATTTCTTAACACGTTAACACTATATCGCCTAATATTAAATTTTTAACGCATTCGACCATTATTTCCAAGGGTTAGCATGATGAAACTTGACTTTTTAGCCATTTCCGGCATGCATGTCAACTATTAGCCGATTTGAAAATTTTCATACTTTTATCTCCAAACGGTTCATTTCCATAGGTTAACCCCTTTTGAAATCGACAAAATTTGGGGTGCAAATTGAAATTTTTTAAATGGGATAAGATTTGACGTGTATGTTGGGAATGGCTAAAACTTAAGGTTTCACCATGTTAAGCCCTTCAAATAATAAGCAAATGAAGTTAAAAAATATTTCTTAACCCGCTAAAACTATATCGCGTAAAATTAATTTTTTAACGCATTCGACCATTATTTCCAAGGGTTAGCATGATGAAACTTGACTTTTTAGCCATTTCCGGCATGCATGTCAACTATTAGCCGATTTGAAAATTTTCATACTTTTATCTCCAAACGGTTCATTTCCATAGGTTAACCCCTTTTGAAATCGACAAAATTTGGGGTGGAAATTGAAATTTTTTAAATGGGATAAGATTTAACGTGTATGTTGGGAATGGCTAAAACTTAAGGTTTCACCATGTTAAGCCCTTCAAATAATAAGCAAATGATGTTATAAAATATTTCTTAACCCTATAAAACTATATCGCGTAAAATTAAATTTTTAACGCATTCGACCATTATTTCCAAGGGTTAGCATGATGAAACTTGACTTTTTAGCCATTTCCGGCATGCATGTCAACTATTAGCCTATTTGAAAATTTTCATACTTTTATCTCCAAACGGTTCATTTCCATAGGTTAACCCCTTTTGAAATCGACCAAATATGGGGTGCAAATTGAAATTTTTTAAATGGGATAAGATTTGACGTGTATGTTGGGAATGGCTAAAACTTAAGGTTTCACCACGTTAAGCCCTTCAAATAATAAGCAAATGATGTCAAAAAATATTTCTTAACACGTTAAAACTATATCGCCTAATATTAAATTTTTAACGCATTCGACCATTATTTCCAAGGGTTAGCATGATGAAACTTGACTTTTTAGCCATTTCCAGCATGCATGTCAACTATTAGCCGATTTGAAAATTTTCATACTTTTATCTCCAAACGGTTCATTTCCATAGATTAACCCCTTTTGAAATCGACAAAATTTGGGGTGCAAATTGAAATTTTTTAAATGGGATAAGATTTGACGTGTATGTTGGGAATGGCTAAAACTTAAGGTTTCACCATGTTATGCCCTTCAAATAATAAGCAAATGAAGTTAAAAAATATTTCTTAACCCGCTAAAACTATATCGCGTAAAATTAATTTTTTAACGCATTCGACCATTATTTCCAAGGGTTAGCATGATGAAACTTGACTTTTTAGCCATTTCCAGCATGCATGTCAACTATTAGCCGATTTGAAAATTTTCATACTTTTATCTCCAAACGGTTCATTTCCATAGGTTAACCCCTTTTGAAATCGACAAAATATGGGGTGGAAATTGAAATTTTTTAAATGGGATAAGATTTAACGTGTATGTTGGGAATGGCTAAAACTTAAGGTTTCACCATGTTAAGCCCTTCAAATAATAAGCAAATGATGTTATAAAATATTTCTTAACACGTTAAAACTACATCGCCTAATATTAAATTTTTAACGCATTCGACCATTATTTCCAAGGGTTAGCATGATGAAACTTTACTTTTTAGCCATATCCTGCATGCATGTCAACTATTAGCCGATTTGAAAATTTTCATACTTTTATCTCCAAACGATTCATTTCCATAGGTTAACCCCTTTTAAATCGACAAAATTTGGGGTGAAATTGAAATTTTTTAAATGGGATAAGATTTGACGTGTATGTTGGGAATGGCTAAAACTTAAGGTTTCACCATGTTAGCCTTCAAATAATAAGCAAATGAAGTTAAAAAATATTTCTTAACACGCTAAAACTATATCGCGTAAAATTAAATTTTTAACGCATTCGACTATTATTTCCAAGGGTTAGCATGATGAAACTTGACTTTTTAGCCATTTCCAGCATGTATGTCAACTATTAGCCGATTTGAAATTTTTCATACTTTTATCTCCAAACGGTTCATTTCCATAGGTTAACCCTTTTTCAAATCGACAAAATTTGGGGTGGAAATTGAAATTTTTTAAATGGGATAAGATTTAACGTGTATGTTGGGAATGGCTAAAACTTAAGGTTTCACCATGTTAAGCCCTTCAAATAATAAGCAAATGAAGTTAAAAAATATTTCTTAACCCGCTAAAACTATATCGAGTAAAATTAAATTTTTAACGCATTCGACCATTATTTCCAAGGGTTAGCATGATGAAACTTGACTTTTTAGCCATTTCCAGCATGCATGTCAACTATTAGCCTATTTGAAAATTTTCATACTTTTATCTCCAAACGGTTCATTTCCATAGGTTAACCCCTTTTGAAATCGACCAAATATGGGGTGCAAATTGAAATTTTTTAAATGGGATAAGATTTGACGTGTATGTTGGGAATGGCTAAAACTTAAGGTTTCACCACGTTAAGCCCTTCAAATAATAAGCAAATGATGTCAAAAAATATTTCTTAACACGTTAAAACTATATCGCCTAATATTAAATTTTTAACGCATTCGACCATTATTTCCAAGGGTTAGCATGATGAAACTTGACTTTTTAGCCATTTCCGGCATGCATGTCAACTATTAGCCGATTTGAAAATTTTCATACTTTTATCTCCAAACGGTTCATTTCCATAGGTTAACCCCTTTTGAAATCGACAAAATTTGGGGTGCAAATTGAAATTTTTTAAATGGGATAAGATTTGACGTGTATGTTGGGAATGGCTAAAACTTAAGGTTTCACCATGTTATGCCCTTCAAATAATAAGCAAATGAAGTTAAAAAATATTTCTTAACACGTTAAAACTATATCGCGTAAAATTAAATTTTTAACGCATTCGACCATTATTTCCAAGGGTTAGCATGATGAAACTTGACTTTTTAGCCATTTCCAGCATGCATGTCAACTATTAGCCGATTTGAAAATTTTCATACTTTTATCTCCAAACGGTTCATTTTCATAGGTTAACCCCTTTTGAAATCGACAAAATATGGGGTGGAAATTGAAATTTTTTAAATGGGATAAGATTTAACGTGTATGTTGGGAATGGCTAAAACTTAAGGTTTCACCATGTTAAGCCCTTCAAATAATAAGCAAATGAAGTTAAAAAATATTTCATAACACGCTAAGACTATATCGAGTAAAATTAAATTTTTAACGCATTCGACCATTATTTCCAAGGGTTAGCATGATGAAACTTGACTTTTTAGCCATTTCCAGCATGCATGTCAACTATTAGCCCATTTGAAAATTTTCATACTTTTATCTCCAAACGGTTCATTTCCATAGGTTAACCCCTTTTGAAATCGACCAAATATGGGGTGCAAATTGAAATTTTTTAAATGGGATAAGATTTGACGTGTATGTTGGGAATGGCTAAAACTTAAGGTTTCACCACGTTAAGCCCTTCAAATAATAAGCAAATGATGTCAAAAAATATTTCTTAACACGTTAAAACTATATCGCCTAATATTAAATTTTTAACGCATTCGACCATTATTTCCAAGGGTTAGCATGATGAAACTTGACTTTTTAGCCATTTCCTGCATGCATGTCAACTATTAGCCGATTTGAAAATTTTCATACTTTTATCTCGAACGATTCATTTCCATAGGTTAACCCTTTTTCAAATCGACAAAATTTGAGGTGCAAATTGACATTTTTTAAATGTGATAAGATTTGACGTGTATGTTAGGAATGGCTAAAACTTAAGGTTTCACCATGTTAAGCCATTCAAATAATAAGCAAATGAAGTTAAAAAATATTTCTTAACCCGCTAAAACTATATCGAGTAAAATTAAATTTTTAACGCATTCGACCATTATTTCCAAGGGTTAGCATGATGAAACTTGACTTTTTAGCCATTTCCGGATGCATGTCAACTATTAGCCTATTTGAAAATTTTCATACTTTTATCTCCAAACGGTTCATTTCCATAGGTTAACCCCTTTTGAAATCGACCAAATATGGGGTGCAAATTGAAATTTTTTAAATGGGATAAGATTTGACGTGTATGTTGGGAATGGCTAAAACTTAAGGTTTCACCACGTTAAGCCCTTCAAATAATAAGCAAATGATGTCAAAAAATATTTCTTAACACGTTAAAACTATATCGCCTAATATTAAATTTTTAACGCATTCGACCATTATTTCCAAGGGTTAGCATGATGAAACTTGACTTTTTAGCCATTTCCGGCATGCATGTCAACTATTAGCCGATTTGAAAATTTTCATACTTTTATCTCCAAACGGTTCATTTCCATAGGTTAACCCCTTTTGAAATCGACAAAATTTGGGGTGCAAATTGAAATTTTTTAAATGGGATAAGATATGACGTGTATGTTGGGAACGGCTAAAACTTAAGGTTTCACCATGTTAAGCCCTTCAAATAATAAGCAAATGAAGTTAAAAAATATTTTATAACACGCTAAAACTATATCGAGTAAAATTAATTTTTAAATGCATTCGACCATTATTTCCAAGGGTTAGCATGATGAAACTTGACGTTTTAGTCATTTCCAGCATGCATGTCAATGATTAGCCGATTTGAAAATTATCATATTTTTATCTCCAAATGGTTTATTTCCAAAGGTTAACCCATTTGGAATTCGAAAAATTTTGAGGTGAAAATTGAAAAAGAAAAGAAATAAAGACGTGTATGTCAAGACTAAAAATTGAGGTTTCACCAAGTAAACCATCAAAAATAGAAAAGAAGTAAAAAAATATTTATCACACGCTAAAACAATATCGAGGAAATTTGATTAAAATCCATCGACAATTATTTAGGTACCATGATGAAAATTAACTTTTTACCCATTTCCAACATGCATGTCCAATATTCGCCGATTTGAAAATTTTCATATTTTCATCTCAAAATTGTTCGTTTCCATAGGTGTTACCCTTTGGAAATCGACAAATGTTGAGGTGAAATTTTAAATTTTTTAAATGGGATAATATTTTACGTGTATGTTGGGAATGGTTAAAACTTAAGGTTTCACCATGTTAAGCCCTTCTAATAATAAGCAAATAAGTTAAAATATATTTCTTAACACGCTAAAACTATATCGAGTAAAATTAATTTTTAAATGCATTCAACCATTTTTCCAAGGGTTAGCATGATGAAACTTGACTTTTTAGCCATATCCCGCATGCATGTCAACTATTAGCCGATTTGAAAATTTTCATACTTTTATCTCCAAACGGTTCATTTCCATAGGTTAACCCCTTTTGAAATCGACAAAATTTGGGGTGCAAATTGAATTTTTAAATGGGATAAGATTTGACGTGTATGTTGGGAATGGCTAAAACTTAAGGTTTCACCATGTTAAGCCATTCAAATAATAAGCAAATGAAGTTAAAAAATATTTCTTAACACGCTAAGACTATATCGAGTAAAAATAAATTTTTAAATGCATTCGACCATTATTTCCAACGGTTAGCATGATGAAACTTGACTTTTTAGCCATTTCCAGCATGCATGTCAACTATTAGCCTATTTGAAAATTTTCATACTTTTATCTCCAAACGGTTCATTTCCATAGGTTAACCCCTTTTGAAATCGACCAAATATGGGGTGCAAATTGAAATTTTTTAAATGGGATAAGATTTGACGTGTATGTTGGGAATGGCTAAAACTTAAGGTTTCACCACGTTAAGCCCTTCAAATAATAAGCAAATGATGTCAAAAAATATTTCTTAACACGTTAAAACTATATCGCCTAATATTAAATTTTTAACGCATTCGACCATTATTTCCAAGGGTTACCATGATCAAACTTGACTTTTTAGCCATTTCCAACATGCATGTCAACTATTAGCCGATTTGAAAATTATCATACTTTTATCTCCAAACGGTTCATTTCCATAGGTTAACCCCTTTTGAAATCGACAAAATTTGGGGTGCAAATTTAAATTTTTTAAATGGGATAAGATTTGACGTGTATGTTGGGAATGGCTAAAACTTAAGGTTTCACCATGTGAAGCCCTTCAAATAATAAGCAAATGAAGTTAAAAAATATTTCTTAACACGTTAAAACTATATCGCCTAATATTAAATTTTTAACGCATTCGACCATTATTTCCAAGGGTTAGCATGATGAAACTTGACTTTTTAGCCATTTCTAGCATGCATGTAAACTATTAGCCGATTTGAAAATTTTCATACTTTTATCTCCAAATGGTTCATTTCCATAGGTTAACCCCTTTTAAAATCGACAAAATTTGGGGTGAAAATTAAAATTTTTTAAATGGGATAAGATTTTACGTGTATGTTGGGAATGACTAAAACTTAAGGTTTCACCATGTTATGCCCTTCAAATAATAAGCAAATGAAGTTAAAAAATATTTCTTAACCCGCTAAAACTATATTGCGTAAAATTAAATTTTTAACGCATTCGACCATTATTTCCAAGGGTTAGCATGATGAAACTTGACTTTTTAGCCATTTCCAACATGCATGTCAACTATTAGCCGATTTGAAAATTTTCATACTTTTATCTCCAAACGGTTCATTTCCATAGGTTAACCCCTTTTGAAATCGACAAAATTTGGGGTGCAAATTGAAATTTTTTAAATGGGATAAGATTTGACGTGTATGTTGGGAATGGCTAATACTTAAGGTTTCATCATGTGATGCCCTTCAAATAATAACCAAATGAAGTTAAAAAATATTTCTTAACCCTATAAAACTATATCGCGTAAAATTAATTTTTTAACGCATTCGACCATTATTTCCAAGGGTTAGCATGATGAAACTTGACTTTTTAGCCATTTCCGGCATGCATGTCAACTATTAGCCTATTTGAAAATTTTCATACTTTTATCTCCAAACGGTTCATTTCCATAGGTTAACCCCTTTTGAAATCGACCAAATATGGGGTGCAAATTGAAATTTTTTAAATGGGATAAGATTTGACGTGTATGTTGGGAATGACTAAAACTTAAGGTTTCACCACGTTAAGCCCTTCAAATAATAAGCAAATGATGTCAAAAAATATTTCTTAACACGTTAAAACTATATCGCCTAATATTAAATTTTTAACGCATTCGACCATTATTTCCAAGGGTTAGCATGATGAAACTTGACTTTTTAGCCATTTCCATCATGCATGTCAACTATTAGCCGATTTGAAAATTTTCATACTTTTATCTCCAAACGGTTCATTTCCATAGATTAACCCCTTTTGAAATCGACAAAATTTGGGGTGCAAATTGAAATTTTTTAAATGGGATAAGATTTGACGTGTATGTTGGGAATGGCTAAAACTTAAGGTTTCACCATGTTATGCCCTTCAAATAATAAGCAAATGAAGTTAAAAAATATTTCTTAACACGTTAAAACTATATCGCGTAAAATTAATTTTTTAACGCATTCGACCATTATTTCCAAGGGTTAGCATGATGAAACTTGACTTTTTAGCCATTTCCAGCATGCATGTCAACTATTAGCCGATTTGAAAATTTTCATACTTTTATCTCCAAACGGTTCATTTCCAGAGGTTAACCCCTTTTGAAATCGACAAAATATGAGGTGGAAATTGAAATTTTTTAATTGGGATAAGATTTAACGTGTATGTTGGGAATGGCTAAAACTTAAGGTTTCACCATGTTAAGCCCTTCAAATAATAAGCAAATGATGTTATAAAATATTTCTTAACACGTTAAAACTACATCGCCTAATATTAAATTTTTAACGCATTCGACCATTATTTCCAAGGGTTAGCATGATCAAACTTGACTTTTTAGCCGTTTCCAGCATGCATGTCAACTATTATCCGATTTGAAAATTTTCACACTTTTATCTCCAAACGGTTCATTTCCATAGGTTAACCCCTTTTGAAATTGACAAAATTTGGGGTGAAAATTGAAATTTTTTAAATGGGATAAGATTTAACGTGTATGTTGGGAATGGCTAAAACTTAAGGTTTCACCATGTTAAGCCTTTCAAATAATAAGCAAATGAAATTAAAAAATATTTCATAACACGCTAAGACTATATCGAGTAAAAATAATTTTTAAATGCATTCGACCATTATTTCCAAGGGTTAGCATGATGAAACTTGACTTTTTAGCCATTTCCAGCATGCATGTCAACTATTAGCCCATTTGAAAATTTTCATACTTTTATCTCCAAACGGTTCATTTCCATAGGTTAACCCCTTTTGAAATCGACCAAATATGGGGTGCAAATTGAAATTTTTTAAATGGGATAAGATTTGACGTGTATGTTGGGAATGGCTAAAACTTAAGGTTTCACCACGTTAAGCCCTTCAAATAATAAGCAAATGATGTCAAAAAATATTTCTTAACACGTTAAAACTATATCGCCTAATATTAAATTTTTAACGCATTCGACCATTATTTCCAAGGGTTAGCATGATGAAACTTGACTTTTTAGCCATTTCCAGCACGCATGTCAATGATTAGCCGATTTGAAAATTATCATACTTTTATCTCGAACGATTCATTTCCATAGGGTAACCCTTTTTCAAATCGACAAAATTAGGGTTGAAAATTAAAATGTTTTAAATGGGATAAGATTTTACGTGTATGTTGGGAATGGCTAAAACTTAAGGTTTCACCATGTTAAGCCATTCAAATAATAAGCAAATGAAGTTAAAAAATATTTCATAACACGCTAAGACTATATCGAGTAAAAATAATTTTTAAATGCATTCGACCATTATTTCCAACGGTTAGCATGATGAAACTTGACTTTTTAGCCATTTCCAAGATGCATGTCAACTATTAGCCTATTTGAAAATTTTCATACTTTTATCTCCAAACGGTTCATTTCCATAGGTTAACCCCTTTTGAAATCGACCAAATATGGGGTGCAAATTGAAATTTTTTAAATGGGATAAGATTTGACGTGTATGTTGGGAATGGCTAAAACTTAAGGTTTCACCACGTTAAGCCCTTCAAATAATAAGCAAATGATGTCAAAAAATATTTCTTAACACGTTAAAACTATATCGCCTAATATTAAATTTTTAACGCATTCGACCATTATTTCCAAGGGTTACCATGATCAAACTTGACTTTTTAGCCGTTTCCAGCATGCATGTCAACTATTATCCGATTTGAAAATTTTCACACTTTTATCTCCAAACGGTTCATTTCCATAGGTTAACCCCTTTTGAAATTGACAAAATTTGGGGTGCAAATTGAAATTTTTTAAATGGGATAAGATATGACGTGTATGTTGGGAACGGCTAAAACTTAAGGTTTCACCATGTTAAGCCCTTCAAACAATAAGCAAATGAAGTTAAAAAATATTTTATAACACGCTAAAACTATATCGAGTAAAATTAATTTTTAAATGCATTCGACCATTATTTCCAAGGGTTAGCATGATGAAACTTGACGTTTTAGTCATTTCAGATGCATGTCAATGATTAGCCGATTTGAAAATTATCATATTTTTATCTCCAAATGGTTTATTTCCAAAGGTTAACCCATTTGGAATTCGAAAAATTTTGAGGTGAAAATTGAAAATATTGAAAAGAAATAATATTTGACGTGTATGTCGGGAATGACTAAAAATTGAGGTTTCACCAAGTTAAACCATTCAAAAAATAGGAAAATGAAGTAAAAAAATATTTATTCACACGCTAAAACAATATCGAGGAAATTTGATTTTAAAATCCATTCGACAATTATTTACAGGGGTTACCATGATGAAAATTGACTTTTACCCATTTCCAACATGCATGTCCAATATTCGCCGATTTGAAAATTTTCATATTTTCATCTCAAAATTGTTCGTTTCCAAGGTGTTACCCTTTGGAAATCGACAAATGTTGAGGTGAAATTTTAAATTTTTTGAATGGGATAATATTTTACGTGTATGTTGGGAATGGTTAAAACTTAAGGTTTCACCATGTTAAGCCCTTCTAATAATAAGCAAATAAGTTAAAATATATTTCTTAACACGCTAAAACTATATCGAGTAAAATTAATTTTTAAATGCATTCAACCATTTTTCCAGGGGTTAGCATGATGAAACTTGACTTTTTAGCCATATCCTGCATGCATGTCAACTATTAGCCGATTTGAAAATTTTCATACTTTTATCTCCAAACGGTTCATTTCCATAGGTTAACCCCTTTTGAAATCGACAAAATTTGGGGTGCAAATTGAAATTTTTTAAATGGGATAAGATTTGACGTGTATGTTGGGAATGGCTAAAACTTAAGGTTTCACCATGTTAAGCCATTCAAATAATAAGCAAATGAAGTTAAAAAATATTTCATAACACGCTAAGACTATATCGAGTAAAAATAATTTTTAAATGCATTCGACCATTATTTCCAACGGTTAGCATGATGAAACTTGACTTTTTAGCCATTTCCAGCATGCATGTCAACTATTAGCCTATTTGAAAATTTTCATACTTTTATCTCCAAACGGTTCATTTCCATAGGTTAACCCCTTTTGAAATCGACCAAATATGGGGTGCAAATTGAAATTTTTTAAATGGGATAAGATTTGACGTGTATGTTGGGAATGGCTAAAACTTAAGGTTTCACCACGTTAAGCCCTTCAAATAATAAGCAAATGATGTCAAAAAATATTTCTTAACACGTTAAAACTATATCGCCTAATATTAAATTTTTAACGCATTCGATCATTATTTCCAAGGGTTACCATGATCAAACTTGACTTTTTAGCCGTTTCCAACATGCATGTCAACTATTAGCCGATTTGAAAATTTTCATACTTTTATCTCCAAACGGTTCATTTCCATAGGTTAACCCCTTTTGAAATCGACAAAATTTGGGGTGCAAATTTAAATTTTTTAAATGGTATAAGATTTGACGTGTATGTTGGGAATGGCTAATACTTAAGGTTTCATCATGTGATGCCCTTCAAATAATAAGCAAATGAAGTTAAAAAATATTTTTAACACGTTAAAACTATATCGCCTAATATTAAATTTTTAACGCATTCGACCATTATTTCCAAGGGTTAGCATGATGAAACTTGACTTTTTAGCCATTTCTAGCATGCATGTCAATGATTAGCCGATTTGAAAATTATCATATTTTTATCTCCAAATGGTTTATTTTCATAGGTTAACCCCTTTTAAAATCGACAAAATTTGGGGTGAAAATTGAAATTTTTTAAATGGGATAAGATTTAACGTGTATGTTGGGAATGGCTAAAACTTAAGGTTTCACCATGTTAAGCCTTTCAAATAATAAGCAAATGAAGTTAAAAAATATTTCATAACACGCTAAGACTATATCGAGTAAAAATAATTTTTAAATGCATTCGACCATTATTTCCAAGGGTTAGCATGATGAAACTTGACTTTTTAGCCATTTCCAACATGCATGTCAACTATTAGCCGATTTGAAAATTTTCATACTTTTATCTCCAAACGGTTCATTTCCATAGGTTAACCCCTTTTGAAATCGACAAAATTTGGGGTGCAAATTGAAATTTTTTAAATGGGATAAGATTTGACGTGTATGTTGGGAATGGCTAATACTTAAGGTTTCATCATGTGATGCCCTTCAAATAATAACCAAATGAAGTTAAAAAATATTTCTTAACCCTATAAAACTATATCGCGTAAAATTAAATTTTTAACGCATTCGACCATTATTTCCAAGGGTTAGCATGATGAAACTTGACTTTTTAGCCATTTCCAGCATGCATGTCAACTATTAGCCTATTTGAAAATTTTCATACTTTTATCTCCAAACGGTTCATTTCCATAGGTTAACCCCTTTTGAAATCGACCAAATATGGGGTGCAAATTGAAATTTTTTAAATGGGATAAGATTTGACGTGTATGTTGGGAATGACTAAAACTTAAGGTTTCACCACGTTAAGCCCTTCAAATAATAAGCAAATGATGTCAAAAAATATTTCTTAACACGTTAAAACTATATCGCCTAATATTAAATTTTTAACGCATTCAACCATTATTTCCAAGGGTTAGCATGATGAAACTTGACTTTTTAGCCATTTCCAGCATGCATGTCAACTATTAGCCGATTTGAAAATTTTCATACTTTTATCTCCAAACGGTTCATTTCCATAGATTAACCCCTTTTGAAATCGACAAAATTTGGGGTGCAAATTGAAATTTTTTAAATGGGATAAGATTTGACGTGTATGTTGGGAATGGCTAAAACTTAAGGTTTCACCATGTTATGCCCTTCAAATAATAAGCAAATGAAGTTAAAAAATATTTCTTAACACGTTAAAACTATATCGCGTAAAATTAATTTTTTAACGCATTCGACCATTATTTCCAAGGGTTAGCATGATGAAACTTGACTTTTTAGCCATTTCCAGCATGCATGTCAACTATTAGCCGATTTGAAAATTTTCATACTTTTATCTCCAAACGGTTCATTTCCGGAGGTTAACCCCTTTTGAAATCGACAAAATATGGGGTGGAAATTGAAATTTTTTAAATGGGATAAGATTTAACGTGTATGTTGGGAATGGCTAAAACTTAAGGTTTCACCATGTTAAGCCCTTCAAATAATAAGCAAATGATGTTATAAAATATTTCTTAACACGTTAAAACTACATCGCCTAATATTAAATTTTTAACGCATTCGACCATTATTTCCAAGGGTTAGCATGATCAAACTTGACTTTTTAGCCATTTCCAGCATGCATGTCAATGATTAGCCGATTTGAAAATTATCATATTTTTATCTCCAAATGGTTTATTTTCATAGGTTAACCCCTTTTAAATCTGACAAAATTTGGGGTGAAAATTGAAATTTTTTAAATGGGATAAGATTTAACGTGTATGTTGGGAATGGCTAAAACTTAAGGTTTCACCATGTTAAGCCTTTCAAATAATAAGCAAATTAAGTAAAAAAATATTTCTTAACACGCTAAGACTATATCGAGTAAAAATAATTTTTAAATGCATTCGACCATTATTTCCAAGGGTTAGCATGATGAAACTTGACTTTTTAGCCATTTCCAGCATGCATGTCAACTATTAGCCGATTTGAAAATTTTCATACTTTTATCTCCAAACGGTTCATTTCCATAGGTTAACCCCTTTTGAAATCGACAAAATTTGGGGTGCAAATTGAAATTTTTTAAATGGGATAAGATTTGACGTGTATGTTGGGAATGGCTAATACTTAAGGTTTCATCATGTGATGCCCTTCAAATAATAACCAAATGAAGTTAAAAAATATTTCTTAACCCTATAAAACTATATCGCGTAAAATTAAATTTTTAACGCATTCGACCATTATTTCCAAGGGTTAGCATGATGAAACTTGACTTTTTAGCCATTTCCAGCATGCATGTCAACTATTAGCCTATTTGAAAATTTTCATACTTTTATCTCCAAACGGTTCATTTCCATAGGTTAACCCCTTTTGAAATCGACCAAATATGGGGTGCAAATTGAAATTTTTTAAATGGGATAAGATTTGACGTGTATGTTGGGAATGACTAAAACTTAAGGTTTCACCACGTTAAGCCCTTCAAATAATAAGCAAATGATGTCAAAAAATATTTCTTAACACGTTAAAACTATATCGCCTAATATTAAATTTTTAACGCATTCAACCATTATTTCCAAGGGTTAGCATGATGAAACTTGACTTTTTAGCCATTTCCAACATGCATGTCAACTATTAGCCGATTTGAAAATTTTCATACTTTTATCTCCAAACGGTTCATTTCCATAGATTAACCCCTTTTGAAATCGACAAAATTTGGGGTGCAAATTGAAATTTTTTAAATGGGATAAGATTTGACGTGTATGTTGGGAATGGCTAAAACTTAAGGTTTCACCATGTTATGCCCTTCAAATAATAAGCAAATGAAGTTAAAAAATATTTCTTAACACGTTAAAACTATATCGCGTAAAATTAATTTTTTAACGCATTCGACCATTATTTCCAAGGGTTAGCATGATGAAACTTGACTTTTTAGCCATTTCCAGCATGCATGTCAACTATTAGCCGATTTGAAAATTTTCATACTTTTATCTCCAAACGGTTCATTTCCAGAGGTTAACCCCTTTTGAAATCGACAAAATATGGGGTGGAAATTGAAATTTTTTAAATGGGATAAGATTTAACGTGTATGTTGGGAATGGCTAAAACTTAAGGTTTCACCATGTTAAGCCCTTCAAATAATAAGCAAATGATGTTATAAAATATTTCTTAACACGTTAAAACTACATCGCCTAATATTAAATTTTTAACGCATTCGACCATTATTTCCAAGGGTTAGCATGATCAAACTTGACTTTTTAGCCATTTCCAACATGCATGTCAATGATTAGCCGATTTGAAAATTATCATATTTTTATCTCCAAATGGTTTATTTTCATAGGTTAACCCCTTTTAAATCTGACAAAATTTGGGGTGAAAATTGAAATTTTTTAAATGGGATAAGATTTAACGTGTATGTTGGGAATGGCTAAAACTTAAGGTTTCACCATGTTAAGCCTTTCAAATAATAAGCAAATTAAGTAAAAAAATATTTCTTAACACGCTAAGACTATATCGAGTAAAAATAATTTTTAAATGCATTCAACCATTTTTCTAAGGGTTAGCATGATGAAACTTTACTTTTTAGCCATATCCTGCATGGATGTCAACTATTAGCCGATTTGAAAATTTTCATACTTTTATCTCGAACGATTCATTTCCATAGGGTAACCCTTTTTCAAATCGACAAAATTAGGGTTTAAAATTAAAATGTTTTAAATGGGATAAGATTTTACGTGTATGTTGGGAATGGCTAAAACTTAAGGTTTCACCATGTTAAGCCATTCAAATAATAAGCAAATGAAGTTAAAAAATATTTCATAACACGCTAAGACTATATCGAGTAAAAATAATTTTTAAATGCATTCGACCATTATTTCCAAGGGTTAGCATGATGAAACTTGACTTTTTAGCCATTTCCAGTATGCATGTCAACTATTAGCCTATTTGAAAATTTTCATACTTTTATCTCCAAACGGTTCATTTCCATAGGTTAACCCCTTTTGAAATCGACCAAATATGGGGTGCAAATTGAAATTTTTTAAATGGGATAAGATTTGACGTGTATGTTGGGAATGGCTAAAACTTAAGGTTTCACCACGTTAAGCCCTTCAAATAATAAGCAAATGATGTCAAAAAATATTTCTTAACACGTTAAAACTATATCGCCTAATATTAAATTTTTAACGCATTCGACCATTATTTCCAAGGGTTACCATGATCAAACTTGACTTTTTAGCCGTTTCCAGCATGCATGTCAACTATTAGCCGATTTGAAAATTTTCATACTTTTATCTCCAAACGGTTCATTTCCATAGGTTAACCCCTTTTGAAATCGACAAAATTTGGGGTGCAAATTGAAATTTTTTAAATGGTATAAGATTTGACGTGTATGTTGGGAATGGCGAATACTTAAGGTTTCATCATGTGATGCCCTTCAAATAATAAGCAAATGAAGTTAAAAAATATTTTTAACACGTTAAAACTATATCGCCTAATATTAAATTTTTAACGCATTCGACCATTATTTCCAAGGGTTAGCATGATGAAACTTGACTTTTTAGCCATTTCTAGCATGCATGTCAATGATTAGCCGATTTGAAAATTATCATATTTTTATCTCCAAATGGTTTATTTTCATAGGTTAACCGCTTTTAAAATCGACAAAATTTGGGGTGAAAATTGAAATTTTTTAAATGGGATAAGATTTAACGTGTATGTTGGGAATGGCTAAAACTTAAGGTTTCACCATGTTAAGCCTTTCAAATAATAAGCAAATGAAATTAAAAAATATTTCATAACACGCTAAGACTATATCGAGTAAAAATAATTTTTAAATGCATTCGACCATTATTTCCAAGGGTTAGCATGATGAAACTTGACTTTTTAGCCATTTCCGGCATGCATGTCAACTATTAGCCCATTTGAAAATTTTCATACTTTTATCTCCAAACGGTTCATTTCCATAGGTTAACCCCTTTTGAAATCGACCAAATATGGGGTGCAAATTGAAATTTTTTAAATGGGATAAGATTTGACGTGTATGTTGGGAATGGCTAAAACTTAAGGTTTCACCACGTTAAGCCCTTCAAATAATAAGCAAATGATGTCAAAAAATATTTCTTAACACGTTAAAACTATATCGCCTAATATTAAATTTTTAACGCATTCGACCATTATTTCCAAGGGTTAGCATGATGAAACTTGACTTTTTAGCCATTTCCAAGCACGCATGTCAATGATTAGCCGATTTGAAAATTATCATACTTTTATCTCGAACGATTCATTTCCATAGGGTAACCCTTTTTCAAATCGACAAAATTAGGGTTGAAAATTAAAATGTTTTAAATGGGATAAGATTTTACGTGTATGTTGGGAATGGCTAAAACTTAAGGTTTCACCATGTTAAGCCATTCAAATAATAAGCAAATGAAGTTAAAAAATATTTCATAACACGCTAAGACTATATCGAGTAAAAATAATTTTTAAATGCATTCGACCATTATTTCCAACGGTTAGCATGATGAAACTTGACTTTTTAGCCATTTCCAGTATGCATGTCAACTATTAGCCTATTTGAAAATTTTCATACTTTTATCTCCAAACGGTTCATTTCCATAGGTTAACCCCTTTTGAAATCGACCAAATATGGGGTGCAAATTGAAATTTTTTAAATGGGATAAGATTTGACGTGTATGTTGGGAATGGCTAAAACTTAAGGTTTCACCACGTTAAGCCCTTCAAATAATAAGCAAATGATGTCAAAAAATATTTCTTAACACGTTAAAACTATATCGCCTAATATTAAATTTTTAACGCATTCGACCATTATTTCCAAGGGTTACCATGATCAAACTTGACTTTTTACCCGTTTCCAGCATGCATGTCAACTATTATCCGATTTGAAAATTTTCACACTTTTATCTCCAAACGGTTCATTTCCATAGGTTAACCCCTTTTGAAATTGACAAAATTTGGGGTGCAAATTGAAATTTTTTAAATGGGATAAGATATGACGTGTATGTTGGGAACGGCTAAAACTTAAGGTTTCACCATGTTAAGCCCTTCAAACAATAAGCAAATGAAGTTAAAAAATATTTTATAACACGCTAAAACTATACTGAGTAAAATTAATTTTTAAATGCATTCGACCATTATTTCCAAGGGTTAGCATGATGAAACTTGACGTTTTAGTCATTTCCAGCATGCATGTCAATGATTAGCCGATTTGAAAATTATCATATTTTTATCTCCAAATGGTTTATTTCCAAAGGTTAACCCATTTGGAATTCGAAAAATTTTGAGGTGAAAATTGAAAATATTGAAAAGAAATAATATTTGACGTATATGTCAGGAATGACTAAAAATTGAGGTTTCACCAAGTTAAACCATTCAAAAAATAGGAAAATGAAGTAAAAAAATATTTATTCACACGATAAAACAATATCGAGGAAATTTGATTTTAAAATCCATTCGACAATTATTTACAGGGGTTACCATGATGAAAATTAACTTTTTACCCATTTCCAACATGCATGTCCAATATTCGCCGATTTGAAAATTTTCATATTTTCATCTCAAAATTGTTCGTTTCCATAGGTGTTACCCTTTGGAAATCGACAAATGTTGAGGTGAAATTTTAAATTTTTTGAATGGGATAATATTTTACGTGTATGTTGGGAATTGTTAAAACTTAAGGTTTCACCATGTTAAGCCCTTCTAATAATAAGCAAATAAGTTAAAATATATTTCTTAACACGCTAAAACTATATCGAGTAAAATTAATTTTTAAATGCATTCAACCATTTTTCCAGGGGTTAGCATGATGAAACTTGACTTTTTAGCCATATCCTGCATGCATGTCAACTATTAGCCGATTTGAAAATTTTCATACTTTTATCTCCGAACGGTTCATTTCCATAACCCCTTTTGAAATTGACAAAATTTGGGTTGAAAATTAAATTTTTTTCAATGGGATAAGATTTTACGTGTATGTTGGGAATGACTAAAACTTAAGGTTTCACAATGTTATGCCCTTCAAATAATAAGCAAATGAAGTTAAAAAATATTTCTTAACACGCTAAAACTATATACAGTAAAATTAATTTTTAAATGCATTCAACCATTTTTCCAGAGGTTAGCACGATGAAACTTGACTTTATAGCCATATCCTGCATGCATGTCAAATATTAGCCGATTTGAAAATTTTCATACTTTTATCTCCGAACGGTTCATTTCCATAGGTTAACACCTTTTGAAATCGACAAAATATGGGGTGCAAATTGAAATTTTTTAAATGGGATAAGATTTGACGTGTATGTTGGGAATGGCTAAAACTTAAGGTTTCACAACGTTAAGCCCTTCAAACAATAAGCAAATGAAGTTAAAAAATATTTTATAACACGCTAAAACTATACTGAGTAAAATTAATTTTTAAATGCATTCGACCATTATTTCCAAGGGTTAGCATGATGAAACTTGACGTTTTAGTCATTTCCAGATGCATGTCAATGATTAGCCGATTTGAAAATTATCATATTTTTATCTCCAAATGGTTTATTTCCAAAGGTTAACCCATTTGGAATTCGAAAAATTTTGAGGTGAAAATTGAAAATATTGAAAAGAAATAATATTTGACGTGTATGTCGGGAATGACTAAAAATTGAGGTTTCACCAAGTTAAACCATTCAAAAAATAGGAAAATGAAGTAAAAAAATATTTATTCACACGCTAAAACAATATCGAGGAAATTTGATTTTAAAATCCATTCGACAATTATTTACAGGGGTTACCATGATGAAAATTAACTTTTTACCCATTTCCAACATGCATGTCCAATATTCGCCGATTTGAAAATTTTCATATTTTCATCTCAAAATTGTTCGTTTCCATAGGTGTTACCCTTTGGAAATCGACAAATGTTGAGGTGAAATTTTAAATTTTTTGAATGGGATAATATTTTACGTGTATGTTGGGAATGGTTAAAACTTAAGGTTTCACCATGTTAAGCCCTTCTAATAATAAGCAAATAAGTTAAAATATATTTCTTAACACGCTAAAACTATATCGAGTAAAATTAATTTTTAAATGCATTCAACCATTTTTCCGGGGGTTAGCATGATGAAACTTGACTTTTTAGCCATATCCTGCATGCATGTCAACTATTAGCCGATTTGAAAATTTTCATACTTTTATCTCCGAACGGTTCATTTCCATAACCCCTTTTGAAATTGACAAAATTTGGGTTGAAAATTAAATTTTTTTCAATGGGATAAGATTTTACGTGTATGTTGGGAATGACTAAAACTTAAGGTTTCACAATGTTATGCCCTTCAAATAATAAGCAAATGAAGTTAAAAAATATTTCTTAACACGCTAAAACTATATACAGTAAAATTAATTTTTAAATGCATTCAACCATTTTTCCAGAGGTTAGCACGATGAAACTTGACTTTATAGCCATATCCTGCATGCATGTCAAATATTAGCCGATTTGAAAATTTTCATACTTTTATCTCCGAACGGTTCATTTCCATAGGTTAACACCTTTTGAAATCGACAAAATATGGGGTGCAAATTGAAATTTTTTAAATGGGATAAGATTTGACGTGTATGTTGGGAATGGCTAAAACTTAAGGTTTCACAACGTTAAGCCCTTCAAATAATAAGCAAATGATGTCAAAAAATATTTCTTAACACGTTAAAACTTTATTGAGTAAAATTAATTTTAAAATGCATTCGGCCATTATTTCCAGGGGTTAGCATGATGAAACTTGACTTTTTAGCCATATCCTGCATGCATGTCAACTATTATCCGATTTGAAAATTTGCACACTTTTATCTCCAAACGGTTCATTTCCATAGGTTAACCCCTTTTGAAATTGACAAAATTTGGGGTGCAAATTGAAATTTTTTAAATGGGATAAGATTTGACGTGTATGTTGGGAATGGCTAAAACTTAAGGTTTCACAACGTTAAGCCCTTCAAATAATAAGCTAATGATGTCAAAAAATATTTCTTAACACGTTAAAACTTTATTGAGTAAAATTAATTTTAAATTGCATTCGGCCATTATTTCCAGGGGTTAGCATGATGAAACTTGACTTTTTAGCCATATCCTGCATGCATGTCAACTATTATCCGATTTGAAAATTTTCACACTTTTATCTCCAAACGGTTCATTTCCATAGGTTAACCCCTTTTGAAATTGACAAAATTTGGGGTGCAAATTGAAATTTTTTAAATGGGATAAGATATGACGTGTATGTTGGGAATGGCTAAAACTTAAGGTTTCACCATGTTAAGCCCTTCAAACAATAAGCAAATGAAGTTAAAAAATATTTTATAACACGCTAAAACTATACGGAGTAAAATTAATTTTTAAATGCATTCGACCATTATTTCCAAGGGTTAGCATGATGAAACTTGACGTTTTAGTCATTTCCAGCATTCATGTCAATGATTAGCCGATTTGAAAATTATCATATTTTTATCTCCAAATGGTTTATTTCCAAAGGTTAACCCATTTGGAATTCGAAAAATTTTGAGGTGAAAATTGAAAATATTGAAAAGAAATAATATTTGACGTGTATGTCGGGAATGACTAAAAATTGAGGTTTCACCAAGTTAAACCATTCAAAAAATAGGAAAATGAAGTAAAAAAATATTTATTCACACGCTAAAACAATATCGAGGAAATTTGATTTTAAAATCCATTCGACAATTATTTACAGGGGTTACCATGATGAAAATTAACTTTTTACCCATTTCCAACATGCATGTCCAATATTCGCCGATTTGAAAATTTTCATATTTTCATCTCAAAATTGTTCGTTTCTATAGGTGTTACCCTTTGGAAATCGACAAATGTTGAGGTGAAATTTTAAATTTTTTGAATGGGATAATATTTTACGTGTATGTTGGGAATGGTTAAAACTTAAGGTTTCACCATGTTAAGCCCTTCTAATAATAAGCAAATAAGTTAAAATATATTTCTTAACACGCTAAAACTATATCGAGTAAAATTAATTTTTAAATGCATTCAACCATTTTTCCAGGGGTTAGCATGATGAAACTTGACTTTTTAGCCATATCCTGCATGCATGTCAACTATTAGCCGATTTGAAAATTTTCATACTTTTATCTCCGAACGGTTCATTTCCATAACCCCTTTTGAAATTGACAAAATTTGGGTTGAAAATTAAATTTTTTTCAATGGGATAAGATTTTACGTGTATGTTGGGAATGACTAAAACTTAAGGTTTCACAATGTTATGCCCTTCAAATAATAAGCAAATGAAGTTAAAAAATATTTCTTAACACGCTAAAACTATATACAGTAAAATTATTTTTTAAATGCATTCAACCATTTTTCCAGAGGTTAGCACGATGAAACTTGACTTTATAGCCATATCCTGCATGCATGTCAAATATTAGCCGATTTGAAAATTTTCATACTTTTATCTCCGAACGGTTCATTTCCATAGGTTAACACCTTTTGAAATCGACAAAATATGGGGTGCAAATTGAAATTTTTTAAATGGGATAAGATTTGACGTGTATGTTGGGAATGGCTAAAACTTAAGGTTTCACAACGTTAAGCCCTTCAAATAATAAGCAAATGATGTCAAAAAATATTTCTTAACACGTTAAAACTTTATTGAGTAAAATTAATTTTAAAATGCATTCGGCCATTATTTCCAGGGGTTAGCATGATGAAACTTGACTTTTTAGCCATATCCTGCATGCATGTCAACTATTATCCGATTTGAAAATTTTCACACTTTTATCTCCAAACGGTTCATTTCCATAGGTTAACCCCTTTTGAAATTGACAAAATTTGGGGTGCAAATTGAAATTTTTTAAATGGGATAAGATTTGACGTGTATGTTGGGAATGGCTAAAACTTAAGGTTTCACCATGTTAAGCCCTTCAAATAATAAGCAAATGATGTTATAAAATATTTCTTAACCCTATAAAACTATATCGAGTAAAATTAAATTTTTAACGCATTCGACCATTATTTCCAAGGGTTAGCATGATGAAACTTGACTTTTTAGCCATTTCCAGCATCCATGTCAACTATTAGCCTATTTGAAAATTTTCATACTTTTATCTCCAAACGGTTCATTTCCATAGGTTAACCCCTTTTGAAATTGACAAAATTTGGGGTGCAAATTGAAATTTTTTAAATGGGATAAGATATGACGTGTATGTTGGGAATGGCTAAAACTTAAGGTTTCACCATGTTAAGCCCTTCAAACAATAAGCAAATGAAGTTAAAAAATATTTTATAACACGCTAAAACTATACTGAGTAAAATTAATTTTTAAATGCATTCGACCATTATTTCCAAGGGTTAGCATGATGAAACTTGACGTTTTAGTCATTTCCAGCATGCATGTCAATGATTATCCGATTTGAAAATTATCATATTTTTATCTCCAAATGGTTTATTTCCAAAGGTTAACCCATTTGGAATTCGAAAAATTTTGAGGTGAAAATTGAAAATATTGAAAAGAAATAATATTTGACGTGTATGTCGGGAATGACTAAAAATTGAGGTTTCACCAAGTTAAACCATTCAAAAAATAGGAAAATGAAGTAAAAAAATATTTATTCACACGCTAAAACAATATCGAGGAAATTTGATTTTAAAATCCATTCGACAATTATTTACAGGGGTTACCATGATGAAAATTGACTTTTTACCCATTTCCCACATGCATGTCCAATATTAGCCGATTTGAAAATTTTCATATTTTCATCTCAAAATGGTTCGTTTCCAAAGGTTACCCGCTTTGGAAATTGAAAAATTTTGAGGTGAAATTTGATATTTTTTGAATGGTATAATATTTTACGTGTATGTTGGGAATGGCTAAAACTTAATGTTTCACCATGTTAAACCCTTCTAATAATAAGCAAATGAAGTTAAAAAATATTTCTTAACACGCTAAAACTATATCGAGTAAAATTACTTTTTAAATGCATTCAACCATTTTTTCAAGGGTTAGCATGATGAAACTTGACTTTTTAGCCATATCCTGCATGCATGTCAACTAGTAGCCGATTTTAAAATTTTCTTAATTTTATCTCCGAACGGTTCATTTCCATAGGTTAACCCCTTTTGAAATTGACTAAATCTGGGTTGAAATTTAAATTTTTTTACATGGGATAGGATTTTACGTATATGTTGGGAATGAGTAAAACTTAAGGTTTCACCATGTTATGCCCTTCAAATAATAAGCATATGAAGTTAAAAAATATTTCTTAACCCGATAAAACTATATCGCGTAAAATTAAATTTCCAAGGGTTAGCATGATGAAACTTGACTTCCCGATTTGAAAATTTTCATACTTTTATCTCCAAACAGTTCATTTCCATAGTTTAACCCTTTTTTAAATCGACAAAATTTGGGGTGAAAATTGAAATTTTTAAAATGGGATAGGATTTGACGTGTATATTGGGAATGGCTAAAACATAAGGTTTCACCATGTTAAGCCATTCATATAATAAGCAAACAAAGTTAAAAAATATATCTTAACACGCTAAAACTATATCGAGGAAAATTAATTTTTAAATGCATTCAACCATTTTTCCAGGGGTTAGCATGATTAAACTTGACTTTTTAGCCATATCCTACATGCATGTCAACTATTAGCCGATTTGATAATTTTCATATTTCTATCTCCATACGGTTCATTTCCATAGGTTAACCCCTTTTGAAATCGACAAAATTTGGGGTGAAAATTGATTTTTTTTAAATGGGATAAGATTTTACGTGTATGTTGGGAATGGCTAAAACTTAAGGTTTCACCATGTTAAGCCCTTCAAATAATAAGCAAACGAAGTTAAAAAATATTTCTTAACACGCTAAAACTATATAGAGTAAAATTAATTTTTAAATGCATTCGACCATTTTTCCACGGGTTAGCATGACGAAACTTGACCTTTTAGCCATTTCCTGCATGCATGTCAACTATTAGCCGATTTGAAAATTTCATACTTTTATCTCCAAACGGTTCATTTCCATAGGATAACCCTTTTTGAAATCGTCAATGTTTGGGGTCAAAATTGAAATTTTTTAAATGGGATAATATTTGAGGTATAAGTTGGGAATGGCTAAAAATTGAGGTTTCACCATGTTAAACCATTCAACAAATAGGCAAATGATGTAAAAAAATATTTCTTCACATGCTAAAACTATATCGAGTAAAATTGATTTTGAAATCCATTCGACCATTCTTTACAGGAGTTACCATGATCAAAATTGACTTTTTACCCATTTCCGACATGCATATCCAATATTAGCAGATTTGAAAATTTTCATATTTTTATCTTAAAACGGTTCATTCCAATAGGTTAACCGCTTTGGAAATCAAGAAATTTTGATGTCAAAATTGAAATTTTTTGAATGGGATAATATTTGACGTGTATGTTGGGAATGGCTAAAAATTAAGGTTTCATGATGTTAAGCCCTTCAAATAATAAGCAAATGATGTTAAAAAACATTTCTTAACACGCTAAAACTATATCGAGTTAAATTAATTTTTAAATGCTTTCGACCATTATATTCAGGGGTTATCATGATGAAACTTGACCTTCTAGCCATATCTAGCATGCATCTCAACTATTAGCTTATTTGAAAATTTTCATATTTTTATCCCCAAATGGTTTATTCCCATAGGTTAACACCTTTTGATATCGTCAAAATTGGGGTTGAAAATTAAATTTTTTTAAATGGGATAATATTTGACGTGTAAGTTGGGAATGGCTAAAAATTGGGGTTTCACCATGTTAAACCGTTCATCAAATAGGCAAATGAAGTAAAAAAATATTTCTTCATATGCTAAAACTATATCGAGTAAAATTGATTTTGAAATCCATTCGACCATTCTTTACAGGGGTTACCATGATCAAAATTGACATTTTACCCATTTCCGACATGCATATCCAATATTAGGAGATTTGAAAATTTTCATATTTTCATCTTAAAACAGTTCATTCCCATAAGTTAACCACTTTGGAAATCGAGAAATTTTGATGTCAAAATTGAAATTTTTTGAATGGGATAATATTTGACGTGTATGTTGGGAATGGCTAAAAATTAAGGTTTCATGATGTTAAGCCCTTCAAATAATAAGCAAATGATGTTAAAAAATATTTCTTAACACACTAAAACTATATCGAGTAAAATAAATTTTTAAATGCATTCGACCATTATTTCCAGCGGTTATCATGATGAAACTTGACTTTTTAGCCATATCCAGCATGCATATCAACTATTAGCCGATTTGAAAATTTTCATATTTTTATCTCCAAATGGTTCATTTCCATAGGTTAAACCCTTTTGATATCGTCAATATTTGGGGTGAAAATTGAAATTTTTTTAAATGGGATAATATTTGACGTGTAAGTTGGGAATCGCTAAAATTTGAGGTTTCACCATGTTAAACCGTTTAACATATCATAGTGCACCATATCATAGTGCACGGTGCATGGTGAATGGTGGAGCTAGATATTTCTAATGTGCAAGGTGCATAGTGAAACTGTATCGTACTAAGGTGAAATTTACAATGTGGATGCTAGAAGTCCTCTATACCAAGTTGCACTGTACATAGTGGAATTGCACTATACCAAGGCACACTATGCATGGTTGATGTATAAAATACAAAGGTCCATTTTGTATAGTGGAATGCACAGTAACAAGGTGCACGATCCACGGTGTATGGTGGAAGTGCATCGTACCAAGGTCAATTATGCAGAATGCATGATGGATATGCACGATACCATACTGCATGGTGCATGGTGAATGGTGGAGGTAGATCATTCTAACGTGCAAGGTGCATAGTGGAAGTGCACCGTACTAAGATAAACTGTACAAGGTGGATGTTGGGTGTGTGTTATACCAAGTTGCACTGTACATAGTGGAATTGCAAATACCAATGTAGACGGTGCATATTGTTGAATAAAGGTAATTTGCAATATGGAATTACCTTTAACAATCTAGAGATTTCCTACTCTAGAAATATCCCTAAAAATATCTCAACTACTCAACTAAACTAATTAATATGTTTTAATAACTAAACTAATTCTAGCCACACACTAAACCTACCAAGTGTGCTAGTATCTTCCTAAGGAGGTTGTATTAGCCTATAAATATGAAGCCTCACTTTAGGCATGTGTGAGTTGAAGAAATAAGAAAGAAGAAGTAGAGAGGCATTTGTGAGTGGTGAGAGTAAAGGTCTAAGTGACCAAATTGTAATATTTACAAAATTGAGTGATCAATTGAGTGAGTTATCAAAATACTATCTTTTCGATCCTAAATTCCGCTACATTTCCGCTAGCGCCCCAACAAATTTGGTATCAGAGCTAAAGTTACGTTGAGTATGCTCTGTGGTTGCGGTTTTAATAACTGATCTTCCACATCAGAAAAGTTACACTTTAGTACTTTGATAACCATATTATAACCTACCCTCACAAAACCCTCTCAAGAACTCTACCAAAAAAAAATCCCCTCAAAATCCAATGGCAGCACCATCGTCAAGTTCCATGTTCGCCAACTCTCCAAATCAAATCCCAATTTTTGATGGAGAATTGTACGAATACTGGAAAGCACAAATGGAGACTATCTTCATTTTGCAAGACTTGTGGGATATTGTTCAAGAAGGCATCGAACAATCACCACAAGATAACGATTCCACATCAACCGGAAAAAAGGCGGAATTGGTAAAAGATGACGATCCCAAAACAAGCGGGATGAAGATGAAGGAACATAAGGAGAATGTCAAGAGTAACGCTAGCGCATTGAGGATAATTCAGCAAGCTGTGAGCAAAATAATATTTCCGAGAATTTTTGGCATCAAATTAGCCAAAGAAGCTTGGGAAGTCTCGAAGAACGAATTTCAAGGTTCCGAGAAGGCAATCTCCATAAAACGCCAAAATCTATGGCGTCAATTTGACAACCTGGCGATGAAAGAAGGCGAAAGCATCAAAGACTTTCGTTCTCGTGTTGCAGAGATAGTGAACCAGATCAAAGTCACTGGAGAGACTATCGACGAGAAGAAGATCGTGGAGAGGATCCTCCGCAGCCTAACGCCGAAGTTCGAGCACGTCGTCGCTGTCATAGAAGAAAGCAAAGATCTTGGAAAATTACCCATGACGGAGCTTATGGGATCACTTACAGCTCACGAGCAGAGATTGAGTCGGTTTACTAACCAACAACTCGAACAAGCTTTTCAATCCAAGGTCGACATCAAAGGAGAGCAGAACCGCAGAGGGGGCAACTTCCAAAAGAAAGGAGGAAAAACAAATTTCAAGAAAAGCAGCAAGTGGAGCCAGAATCAGGAGAAACCAAACAACTCCAACGACGGATGCAAAATTTGCAAAAAATCTAACCATGCTACCAAAGAATGTAGGTTCAGATGCACCAAGTGCAAAATTCAAAATAACTCTCAACGAGATTGTTGGTTCCAAAACAAGAAAGAAGAAGGCGAATCAAGCTTCGCACAAAAGGACGAAGAAAAACTAGTCGCATACACTTGCTTCAAAGCAGAGCAGAAATCTCAACTTCCATGGGTGGTGGACAGCGGTTGCAGTAATCACATGACTGGAGATCGGGAGTCCTTCACCGAGATGGATGATACATATAAGTCCCACGTGAAGATTGGAGACGGTAAAAAGCTAGAAGTTGAAGGAAAGGGTACAATCATCGTACAAGGAAAGGGAGGTAACAAAACTCTAATCCAAGAAGTTTTGTACGTTCCTGAATTGGCTCAAAATCTTCTGAGTGTAGGACAACTAATGCTTAAAAATTACAAGTTATTGTTTGATAACGGAGAATGTGAGATTATCAACAAATCCAACAACTCGAAGGTGGCGAAAATTCCGATGACTTCCAACAGGATGTTTCCACTCACAATGTCGAGGAATGAAGAATTAGCAATGAAGAGCCAAAGCATGGATGAATCTTTCCTATGGCATCTCCGATATGGACACCTAAACTACAAAGGGCTTAAATTGCTGAAGCAAAAAAATATGGTGGTTGGTCTTCCTCAAATCAATAGAGAAGATAAGGTTTGTGAAGGATGTATATATGGCAAAATGCATCGCCTGCCATTTCCAAAAACTACTTGGAGAGCAAAAGCACCACTAGAGTTGGTACACGCTGATATTTGCGGACCAACTAGAACAAAATCCATAGGTGGTAAGAGATACTTTCTACTATTTATGGATGATCATACTAGAATGATGTGGGTATTCTTTCTTGAGCAAAAGTCAGAAGCTTTTTCCAAGTTCCTTCAATTCAAAGCAACAGCTGAGAAGGAAAGCGGACATCAAATCAAGACACTCCGAACAGATCATGGTGGAGAGTTCATCTACAAACCTTTCATGGAGTACTGTCGCACCAACGGAATCAAGAGACAATTGACAGTACGATACACACCACAACAAAATGGCATAGCAGAACGAAAGAACCGTACAATTGTGGAGATGTCAAGAAGCATGATGACTGCTAAGAAAATTCCCAACCAACTATGGGCAGAAGCGCTCAATACAACAATCTATATTCTCAACAGATCGCCAACCAAAGCAGTGATGAACAAAACACCTTTTCAAGCATGGCACCACAAAAGGCCGCCAGTGGATCACCTCAAAGTATTTGGATGCATAGCATATGCACACATCTCTACCCCTAATCGAGACAAGTTCGACCAGAAGGGAGAGAAGTTCATCTTCATCGGATATAGTGACGAATCCAAAGGTTATAGACTCTACAATCCATTGAAGAACGAGGTGGTGATTTCACGAGACGTTATCTTCGACGAAATGGCCGAGTGGAGCTGGGAAACTCGAGATACTCAACCTCCATCAACAAATGAGATCCCGGAGAATCCAACAACTACACCAACAACACCAAATGAGGCGGATCAAAATCCAAGCCAAGGAAGAAGTCTAACAACGAGTCCAACAAGAGACAACTTTAGAGACGTTGTGACAGATTCAGACTCACCTCCATTAAAGGTCAGATCCTTAAGAGAAATTTATGAATCAAGTCACGTAGCATATTTTTCTTGTGAACCCCGGACATTTGAAGAAGCAAAGAAAAGACAAAGTCTGGACAGAAGCAATGGACACGGAGATCTCAATGATCGAGAAGAACAAGACTTGGGAGCTCATTGACAAACCAAAAGACAAACCGGTCATAGGTCTAAAATGGATATACAAGACCAAATTTAACGAAGACGGTTCCATCCAGAAGCACAAAGCGAGATTGGTGGCAAAAGGCTATTCACAACAGCCTGGCATCGACTTTCACAAAACCTACGCACCAGTAGCGCGAATGGAGACAATAAGAACAGTCATAGCACTAGCAGCTCAAATGGAGTTACCAATATTCCAGCTAGACGTCAAGTCAGCATTCCTCAATGGAACACTAGAAAAAGAAGTCTATGTGTAACAACCACGAGGATATGAGAAGAAAGGAGAAGAAGACAAAGTCTATCGACTCAAAAAGGCGCTCTACGGACTCAAACAAGCACCACGAGTGTGGAACAGCAGAATTGATCGATACTTTCAAGACAACGGATTTTAAAGAAGTCCAAGTGAAGCATCTCTCTACATCAAAAAGGGAGAAAACAAAAACTTTCTTATTTTGTGCTTATATGTTGATGACTTAATCTATACAGGCACAAGTCCACAAATGATTGAAGAATTCAAAAGGGCAATGATGTCCAAGTTCGAGATGACAGACTTAGGACTCATGAAGTATTTCCTGGGAATTCAAGTAAAACAGAAACCTGGAGAAATATTCATCTCTCAAGAGAAGTATACTGAAGACATGTTAAAGAGATTTCACATGGCATCGTGCAAGCCCATAGCAACACCAATGGCGTTGAACGAGAAGTTGAAACAAGAAGATGGAGTAGAAAAAGTTGATGGGAAAATATACAGAAGCCTAGTCGGATCACTCATATATCTGACACACACAAGACCAGATATATGTCACTCGAGAAGTCTCATTTCAAGATTTATGAGTGAGCCTAGCAAACTTCATTTTGCAGCAGCAAAGAGAATCCTACGATACCTCCAAGGCACTAAACAATTGGGTCTAAGGTACAAGAAGGAAGAAGGAAGCAAGCTAATCGGATACACCGACAGTGACTGGGCAGGATCACTAGATGACCGAAAAAGTACATCCGGCTATATATTTTGCCTAGGTACAAAACCAATTTCCTGGGGCTCAAAGAAGCGAAGATCGTGGCATTATCATCGGCGGAAGCGAGAATACATTGCAGCAACAGATGCAGCATGCGAGGCAGTATGGCTAAAAAGATTAATTGAAGACTTACAACAAGGTGATAATGATCCAACCATTATTCACTGTGACAACATGTCAGCCATAGCCATGACGAAGAATCCAGTATTTCACGCAAGGTCGAAGCATATCGAGTTACGACATCATTTCATACGAGATCTAGTCAACAACGGAGAAATCACAATGGAAATCATCAACACAGATGATCAACCGGCAGATATCATGACGATGGCAGTTACGAAGGACAAACTCGAGAAGTTCAAACACCTACTCCAAATTGCAAATTAAGAGGGGGTGTTGAATAAAGGTAATTTGCAATATGGAATTACCTTTAACAATCTAGAGATTTCCTACTCTAGAAATATCCCTAAAAATATCTCAACTACTCAACTAAACTAATTAATATGTTTTAATAACTAAACTAATTCTAGCCACACACTAAACCTACCAAGTGTGCTAGTATCTTCCTAAGGAGGTTGTATTAGCCTATAAATATGAAGCCTCACTTTAGGCATGTGTGAGTTGAAGAAATAAGAAAGAAGAAGTAGAGAGGCATTTGTGAGTGGTGAGAGTAAAGGTCTAAGTGACCAAATTGTAATATTTACAAAATTGAGTGATCAATTGAGTGAGTTATCAAAATACTATCTTTTCGATCCTAAATTCCGCTACATTTCCGCTAGCGCCCCAACACATATTGCATGGTTGAAGTATAAAATACAAAGGTCCACTGTGCATAGTGGAAATGCACAGTTCCAAGGTGCATGATCCGTGGTGCATGGTGGAAGTGCATTGTACCAAAGTGAATTATGCATAATGCATGACGGAAGTGCACCATATCATAGTGCATGACGCATGGAGAATGGTGGAGCTACATCTTTCTAATGTGCATGGTGCATAGTGAATCTGCATTGTACTAAGGTGAAATTTACAAGGTGGATGCTGGGAGTCCTCTATACCAAGTTGCACAGTACATAGTGGAATTGCAATATACCAAGGTATACTGTGCATATTGCATGGTTGAAGTATAAAATACAATGGTGGACAGTGCATAGTGGAAATGCACTATACCAAGGTGCACGATCCATGGTGTATGGTGGAAGTGCATCGTACCAAGGTCAATTGTGCATGATGGAAGTGCACCATACAATAGTGCACGATGCATGGTGAACGATGGGGCTAGATCATTCGAATGAGCAAGGTGCATAGTGGAAGTGGACCGTAGGAAGGTGAAATGTACAAGGTGGATGTTGGGTGTGCGCTATACCAAGTTCCACTGCACTTAGTTGAATTGCAGAATACCACGGTACATGGTGCATATTGCATAGTGGAAGTATAAAATACAAAGGTCCACTGTGTATATTGGAAATGCACAGTACCAAGGTGCACGATGCAGGGTGCAAGGTGGATGTGCATCGTACCAAGGTCAATTGTGCATAATAAATTATGGAAATGCACCATACCACAGTGCATGGTGTATAGTGAATCGCGGAGTTAGATCATTATAACGTGTAAGGTGTATAGTGGAAGTGCATCGTACTAAGGTCAAAAGTGCAAGGTGGATGATGGGAGTGCACAATACCAGATTGCACTGTACATAGTGGAATTGCAGTATACCAAGGTACACGGTGCATATTGCATGGTCGAAATATAAAATACAAAGGTCCACTGTGCATAGTGGAAATGCATAGTTCCAAGGTGCATGGTGGAAGTGCATCGTACTAAGGTCAATTATGCAGAATGCATGATGGAAGTGCACCATACCATAGTGCCCGGTGCATGGTGGAGCTAGATCATTCTAATGAGCAAGGTGCATAGTGGAACTGCACTGTACTAAGGTGAAATGTACAAGGTGGATGACGGGACTGCGATATACCAAGTTGTACTGTACATAGTGGAATTGCACAATACCAAGGTACATGGTGCAATGTGAATGGGGCTAGATCATTCTAATGTGTAAGGTGCATAGTGGAAGTGCACCGTAAGGTGAAATATATAAGGTGGAAGCTGGGAGTGCGCTATAACAAGTTTCATTGTACATAGTGGAATTGCACAATACCAAGGTACACGGTGCATATTACATGGTTGAAGTATAAAATGCAAAGGTCCATTGTGCATAGTGGAATGCACAGTACCAAGGTGCACGATCCACGGTGTATAGTGGAAGTGCATCGTTCCAAGGTCAATTATGCATAATGCATGATGGATGTGCACGATACCATACTGCACGGTGCATGGTGAAGGGTGGAGGCAAATCATTCTAAGGTGCAAGGTGCATGTTGGACGTGCACCATACTAAGATGAAATATACAAGGTGTATGTTGGGTGTGTGTTACACCAAGTTGCACTGTACATAATGGAATTGCACAATAACAATGTAGACGGTGCATACTGTATGGTTGAAGTATAAAATACAAAGGTCCACTATGCATAGTGGAATTGCAAAGTTCCAAGGTCCATGATCCGTGGTGCATGGTGGAAGTGCATCGTACCAAAGTCAATTATGCAGAATGCATGACGGAATTGCGCCATATCATAGTGCACCATACCATAGTGCATGGTAGAGCTAGATCATTATAACATGCAAGGTCCATAGTGTAAGTGCACCGTACTATGGTCAATGGTGGGGATAGATCATTCGAATGTGCAAGGTGCATAGTGGAAGTGCACCGTAATAAGGTGAAATGTACAAGGTGGAAGCTGGGAGTGCGCTACAACAAATTGCACTGTACATAGTGGAATTGCACAATACCAAGGTAGACGGTGCATATTGCATAGTTGAAGTATAAATTACAATGGTCCATTGTGCGAAGTGTAAAAGCACAGTTCCAAGGTGCATGATCCATGGTGCATGGTCGAAGTGCATTGTACCAAGGTCAATTATGCAGAATGCATCATGGATGTGCACGATACCATACTGCACGGTGCATGGTGAATGGTGGAGGTAGATCATTCTAACGTGCATGGTGCATAGTGGAAGTGCACAATACTAAGATGAAATGTACAAGGTCGATTATCTGTGTGCTTTATACAAAGTTGCATTGTAAAATAGTGGAATTGCAAAATACTAATGTAGACGGTGCATATTGCATGGTTAAAGTATAAAATACAAAGGTCCACTTTGCATAGTGGAAATGCACAGTTCTAAGGTGCATGATCCATATTGCATGGTGGAGTGTATTGTACCAAGGTCAATTATGCAGAATGCACGATGGATGTGCACGATACCATACTCCATGGTGCATTGTGAATGGTGGAGGTAGATCATTCTAACGTGCAAGGTGCATAGTAGAAGTGCGCCGTACTAAGATAAAATGTACAAGGTGGATCTTGGGTGTGCGTTATACCAAGTTGCACTGTACATAGTGGAATTGCATATACCAATGTAGACGGTGTATATTGCATGGTTGAAGTATAAAATACAAAGGTCCATTGTGTATAGTGGAATGCACAGTACCAAGGTGCACGATCCACAATGTATGGTGGAAGTGCATCGTACCAAGGTCAATTATGCAGAATGCATGATGGATGTGCACGATACCATACGGCACGGTGCATTGTGAATGGTGGAGGTAGATCATTCTAACGTGCAAGGTGCATAGTGGAAGTGCACCGTACTAAGATAAAATGTGCAAGGTGGGCATGTTGGGTGTGCGTTATACAAAGTTGCACTGTACATAGTGGAATTGCAAATACCATTGTAGACGGTGCATATTGCATGGTTGAAGTATAAAATACAAAGGTCCACTGTGCATAGTGGAAATGCATAGTTCCAAGGTGCGTGATCCGTGGTGCATGGTGGAAGTGCATCATACCAAAGTCAATTATGCAGAATGCATAACGGAAGTGCACCATATGATAGTGCACGGTGCATGGTGAATGGTGGAGCTAGATAATTCTAATGTGCAAGGTGCATAGTGGAAGTACACTGTACTCAGGTGAAAAGTACAAGGTGGATGTTGGGAGTGTGCTATACATAGTTGTGCGGTATATAGTGTAATTGCACTATACCAAGGTACACAGTGCATATTGCATAATTGAAGTACAAAATGCAAAGTTGCACTGTGCATAGTTTAAATGCATTATACCAAGGTGCACGATCCATGGTGCTAGAGGGAAGTGCATCGTACCAACGTCAATGGTGCATAAATTATGATGGAACTGCACGGTGCATGGTAAATGGCGAAACTGCATCATTAATTTCCAAGGTACATAGTGGAAGAGCACCGTACTAAACTGAAGAGTACAAGTTGGATGGTGGGACTGAACTACCCCAACGTGCACTTTAGAAAGTGGAATTGCACTATAGCAATGTACACGGTACCTATTGCATGGTTTAAGTACAAAATACAAATGTGCACTTTGCGTAGTGGAAATGCACTATCGCCAAGGTGCACGATCCATGGTGTATGGTGGAAGTGCATCGTACCAAGGTCAATTATGAATAATGCATGTTGGAAGTGCACCATACCATAGTGCACGGTGCATGGTGAATGGTGGAACTACATCCTTCTATTGTGCAAGGAACATAGTGGAAGTACACTGTACTAAGATGAAAAGTACAAGGTGGATACTGGGAGTGCGCTATACATAGCTGCACGGTACATAGTGGAATCTCACTATACTAAGGTACACGGTGTATATTGCATGGATGGTGTACAAAATGCAAAAGTGCATTGTGCATTAATGCATTGTACCAAGGTGCACGATCCATGGTGCTAGGTGGAAGTGCATCGTACCAACGACAACTGTGCATAAAGTATGATGGAAGTGCACGGTGCATGGTAAATGGTGAAACTGCATCATTAATGTCCAAGGTGCATAGTCGAAATGCACCATACTAAACTGAAAAGTACAACTTAGATGGTGGGACTGAAATACCCCAACGTGCACTTTAGAAAGTGGAATTGCACTATAGCAACATACAAGGTGCCTATTGCATGGTTTAAGTACAGAATAGAAATGTGCACTATGCATAGTGGAAATGCACTATGCCAAGGTGCACGATCCATGGTGTATGGTGGAAGTGCATCGTACCAAGGTCAATTACGAATACTGCATGTTGGAAGTGCACTATACCATAGTGCACGGTGCATGGTGAATGGTGGAACTACATCATTCTATTGTGCAAGGTGCACAGTGGAAGTACACTGTACTAAGATGAAAAGTATAAGGTCGATGCCGGGAGTGCGCTATACATAGTTGCACGGTACATAGTGGAATTGCACTATACGAAGGTATACGGTGCATATTGCATGGTTAAAGTATAAAATACAAAGGTGAACATTGTATAATAGAAATGAGCTATACCAAGGTGCACGAGCCATGGTATATGGTGGAAGTCAATTGTGCCAAGGTCAATTGTGCATAATGCATATTGGAAGTGCACCATACAATAGTGCATGGTGCTTGGTGAATGGTGGAACTACATCTTTTTATTGTGCAAGGTGCATAGTGGAAGTACACTATACTCAGGGGAAAAGTACAAGGTCGATGCTGGGAGTATGCTATACATAGTTGCACGGTACATAGTGGAATTGCATTATACCAAGGTACACAGTGCATATTGCATAGTTGAAGTACAAAATCCAAAGGTGCACTGTGCATTGTTGAAATGCATTGTACCAAGGTTCACGATCCATGGTGCTAGGTGGAAGTCCATCGTACCAACGTCAATTGTGCATAAAGTATGATGGAAGTGCACGGTTCATGGTAAATGGCGAAACTGCATCATTAATGTCCAAGGTGCATAGTGGAAGAGCACCGTACTAAACTGAAAAGTACAAGTTGGACGGTGGGACTGAAATACCCCAACATGCACTTTAGAAAATGGAATTGCACTATAGCAACGTACACGGTGCCTATTGCATGGTTAAAGTATAAAATACAAAGGTGAACATTGCACAGTAGAAATACGCTGTAACAAGGTGCATGAGTCATGGTGTATGGTTGAAGTGCATCGTGCCAAGGTCAATTGTTCATAAAGCATATTGGAAGTGTACCGTACCATAGTGCATGTTGCATGGTGAATGGTGGAACTACATTATTCTATTGTGTAAGGTGCATAGTGGATGTACATTGTACTACGATGAAACGTACAAGGTGGATGCTGGGAGTGCCCTATACATAGTTGCACGGTACATATTGGAATTGCACTATACCAAGGTACACGGTGCATATTACATGGTTGAAGTGTAAAATACAAAGGTAAACATTGCATAGTAGAAATTCGATGTACCAAGGTGCACTAGTCATGGTGTATGGTGGATGTGCATCGTGCCATGGTCAATTGTGCATAAAGCATATTGGAAGTGTACCATACCATAGTGCACGTTGCATGGTGAATGGTGGAACTACATCATTCTATTGTGCAAGGTGCATAGTGGAAGCACAATCTACTAAGATGACAAGTACAAGGTGGATGTTGGGGTGTGCTATACATAGTTGCACGGTACATAGTGGAATTGCACTATACCAATGTACACGGTGCATATTGCATGGTTAAAGTATAAAATACAAAGGTGAACATAGCATAGTAGAAATGCGTTGTACGAAGGTGCATGAGCCATGGTGTGTGGTGAAAGTGCGTCATTCCGTGGTCAATTGTGCATAATGCATATTCGAAGTGCACTGTACCATAGTGCACGGTACATGGTGAATGGTGGAACTACATCATTCTATTGTGCAAGGTGCATAATGGAAGTACATTGTACGAAGATGAAAAGTATAGGGTGGATGTTGGGAGGGCTTTATACATAGTTGCACGGTACATAGTGGAATTGCACTATACCCAGGTACACGGTTCATATTGCATGGTTAAAGTATAAAATACAAAGGTGAACATTGCCATGGTGTATGGTGGAAGTGCATCGTGCCAAGGTCAATTGTGCATATTGCATATTGGAAGTGCACCATACCATAGTGCGCGGCGCATATTGAATAGTGGCGTTAGATCATTCTAATGTGCAAGGTGCATAATGGAAGTACGTCGTACTAATTTGTAAAGTACAAGGTGGACGGTGGGAGTGCATTATACCAAGAAGCACTTTACATAGTGGAATTGTACTATACCAAGGTAAACATTGCATATTGCATAGTTGAAGTACAAAATACAAAGGTGCGCTATGCATAGTGGAAATGCATTGTACCAAGGTGCACGATCCTTGGTGTTTGGTGGAAGTGCATCGTACCAACGACAACTGTGCATAAAGTATGATGGAAGTGCACGGTGCATGGTAAATTGGTAAACTGCATAATTAATGTCCAAGGTGCATAGTGGAAGTGCACCGAACTAAACCAAAAAGTACAAGTTGGATGGTGGGACGAACTACCCCAACGTGCACTCTATAAAGTGGAATTGCACTATAGCAACATACATGGTGCCTATTGCATAGTTTAAGTACAAAATACAATGTGCACTGTGCATAGTGGAAATGCACTATGCCAAGGTGCACGATACAGGGTGTATGGTGGAAGTGTATCGTACCAAGGTCAATTATGAATAATGCATGTTGGAAGTGCACCATACCATATTGCACGGTGTGCAACTACATCATTCTATTGTGTAAGGTGCATAGTGGAAGTACACTGTACTAAGATGAAAAGTACAAGGTGGATGCTGGGAGTGCGCTATACATAGTTGCACGGTACATAGTGGAATTGCACTATACCAATTTAGATGGTGCATATTGGACGGTTGAAGTATAAAATACGAAGGTTAACATTGCATAGTAGAAATGCGATGTACCAAGGTGCACGAGCCATGGTGTATGGTGGAAGTGCATCGTACCAAGGTCAATTGTGCATAATGCATATTGGAAGTGCACCATACCATAGTGAAAGGTGTGGAACTACATCATTCTATTGTACACGGTGCATAGTGGAAGTACACTGTACTAAGATGAAAAGTACAAGGTGGATGCATGGAGTGCGCTATACATAGTTGCACGGTACATAGAGGAATTGCACTATACCAAGGTACACGGTGCATATTGGACGGTTGAAGTATAAAATACAAAGGTGCACTTTGCATTGTGGAAATGTATTGTACCAAGGTGCACACGAGCCATGGTGTATGGTTGAAGTGCATCGTACCAAGGTCAATTATGAATAATGCATGTTGGAAGTGCACTACACCATAGTGTACGTACATGGTGAATGGTGGAACTACATCATTCTATTATGCAAGTTGTAAGTGGAAGTACATTGTACTAAGATGAAAAGTACAAGGTGGATGTTGGGAGTGCGCTATACATAGGTGCACGGTACATAGTGGAATTTCACTATACCAAGGTATGTTTGAAATATACACCATGGACTTGACCTTGGTGTGCTGCCATAGATAGGATGAATATGTGAGCTGACGGGAAACCTCACTTAGCTCAGGAACTAGCTTAAGTAGCTAGCGTCAGCTCTTCGGTGAGCTAGACATAGCTAGGGACTGACACTGAAGCTCGTCCTGCTCAACCTTGAGCTGGATGACAGTGTCACTAGCTGAGGTACTCAGCTGAGCTGGAGTGAAGCTAGGGAGCTAGGTAGCACGAGTGGCAACACTCCCACCTAGGTCGAATGGGTACACACCCTTTTGTGTGATTCAAACTCAGTCTGAATTGTTTTCCCTCCAATACCCGTAGGAAAGTTATTGGCTGCTGCCTACAAGCCTATCCTTAGGGATAGTGACACCTTTTGGTGCGAGCTACTCACACCTATTCGTCCTTGACCCCTTGCCTATATATAGAAGGCAATGTGTGTACAGAAAACACAGAGAAACTAACATCTATCCTTGCCTACGAATTCTGAGAGTGATTCAAGTATCTGAAGCCTAAGAACTTGAGTGAGACGGTCTTATCCTCGGAAGGGATTTCCTGATACCCTAGGTTTGTAAGGGTGGAAATACTCTTTTCGGAAAGTGGTGCCCATGATTCCGTCTTAATCCTAGATCTCTTCTTCTATTAACACTCGAACGATTGCAACTTGGAACCTCATAAGCCAAGAATCAAAAAGAGTATTTTGCCATGTCCAAGGTCGCTGCAATCAAGGAAATGACATCGTCATTCGGCAAGCTCGAGAAATTTGAGGGAGTAGATTTCCGAAGGTGGCAGAAGAAGATGCACTTCCTTCGACTACCTTGAAGGTTGTGTACGTTCTCTCTACACCTTATCCTCCGGACCTTGAGGAGGAGACGGAGACGGATGACAAGAAGAAGGAGGAACGAGTACGGCAGCAGCAAAAGTGGGACAACGACGACTACATATGTCGTGGCCATATACTGAATGGCATGGCGGATTCATTGTTTGATATCTATCAAAACTATGAATCAGCCCACGAGTTGTGGGATGCGCTAGAGTCCAAATATTTGGCTGAGGATGCTTCGAGTACGAAGTTCCTGGTTAGTAATTTTCTGAATTACAAGATGGTCGAGACCAGACCGGTTATGGAGCAGTACAATGAGATGCTTCGGATTTTGGGACAGTTCGCCCAACTTGATATGAAGATGGATGAGGCCATCTCGGTGTCGTGCATCATCGACAAGCTTCCTTATTCATGGAAGGACTTTAAGCACACGCTTAAGCGTGGGAAGGAGGAACTGTCCCTGATCCAACTTGGAAGCCACTTGCGGATAGAGGAAGCTCTACGGATGCAAGAGAGTGGGAAACCAAAGGATTCTTCGTCTGTTCATATGGCAGAAGAAGAGGAATCGTCTGCTCGACGGAAGGGCAGGAAACGCCCTTGGAGAAACACCAAAGGAGACTCGAACAAGAAAATGAAAGTTTCTTGTTGGATATGTGGGAAAGCTGGGCACTTCAAACGTGACTGTCCCACGAACAAGAGTCTGAATCACGACAAACTGCGTCACAAGTCAGGATCGAAAGATCAAGGGACTTCCACTTCGAAAGGTAAGTTCTTAGACCTTAATTTAGATATTGCTGTGAATTCTGTTGCACTAATATCGGAAGCATTCTATGTGCAGGATGATGAAGTGGCATGGTGGATTGACTCAGGTGCAAACAGACATGTATGCAAGGATCGTCACTGGTTCAAATCATACGAGGCATCGGGTGATGATGATGTACTTCACATGGGCAATGAGTCAACGGTGCCTATTGTTGGACGTGGATTGGTGGTGTTGGAACTGAGTTCTGGAAAAAGCCTAGAGCTTAGAGATGTACTTCATATCCCTAAGATTAGGAAGAACTTAGTGTCGGGCAGTATGCTTAATAGATATGGCTACAAACAAGTGTATGAATATGATAGATATGTATTATCTAAGGGTGGTGTGTTTGTAGGCTTCGGTCACTATAACAATGGCATGTTTATGCTTAATGTTAATAATACTATTATTAATGATCATGCTTTCTTGGTTGGTAACTCTGACTTTTCCTTATGGCATGCGCGGTTAGGACACGTTAACTATAAACGTCTAACTGAAATGTCGAAAGAAGGGATTCTGCCCTCTTTTGATGTCTATGCTGAACGATGTAAAACGTGTATGCTCACTAAGATTACTCATCAGCCTTTCACTAATATCCAACGGAAATCAGTGATGCTTGAGTTGATACACAGCGATTTGTGTGACTTGCATAGCACTCCAACTATCGGAGGAAAGAAGTATGTCATCAACTTCATTGATGACTACTCTTGGTATTGCTATACTTACTTGTTGAACTCAAAGGATGAAGCCCTTGAGAAATTTCGTGTATTCAAAACCGAAGTTGAATTGCAACAAGGCATCTCGATCAAAGTCTTTCGTACTGATCGAGGAGGGGAGTTCTATGATCCATCATACTTTCAAAATGTTGGGATCATTCATGAAACCACTGCTCCATACACACCTCGAGCGAATGGTGTGGCCGAGAGGAAGAATCGAACATTGAAAGAGATGGTAAATTCGATGTTGTCATACTCGGGTTTGAGTAATGGGTTTTGGGGTGAAGCCATGCTTACGGCTTGTTATCTACTAAACCGGGTTCCTAACAAACGAACGAAATTACCCCATACGAATTGTGGTATAAGTGGAAATCAAACTTGAATTACCTTCGAGTTTGGGGTTGTAGGGCTGTAGTGAAGCTCACTGATCCTAAACGGAAAACTTTAGGAGAAAGAGGCATTGATTGGATCTTTGTTGGGTATGCTGAAAATTCAAAGGCATATAGGTTCTATGTTATAGAATCTAACGATGCACACGCTGTGCATTCTGTGATTGAGTCTAGGGATGCCATCTTTGATGAAAATCGTTTTTCATCGATCCTAAGACCCAAGGATTTGATGCCGTCATCAAGTGATATTCTGCCTGTCCCTACGGACGAGCAGGCTTTGCCTCGTAGGAGCCAAAGGCTGGCCTTGAAGAGTTCGTTGAATACCAACTTCAACGTATATCTGGTTGAGGGATCCAGGATGGAACTAGGATCGCAACACTTGTACTGCCACAATGTTGACGATGACCCTAGTACATATGAAGAGGCTATGCGATCGCAAGACGCTGCCTTTTGGAAGGAGGCAGTAGACGAGGAAAAGGATTCCATCTTGGGGAATAACACTTGGTCGTTAACGGATCTCCCTGTGGGATGTAAACCGTTGGGAAGCAAGTGGATCTTCAAAAGGAAGATGAAAGTCGATGGTTCCATCGATAAGTTTAAAGCTCGGTTGGTGATTCAAGGCTTTAAACAACGGCATGGTGTTGATTACTTCGATACCTATGCTCCTGTGGCTCGGATCTCAACTATTAGATTACTAATAGCACTAGCATCGATCCATGATCTAGTGATCCATCAAATGGATGTCAAGACTGCATTCTTGAATGGAGATCTCGATGAGGAGGTATACATGGAACAACCGGAAGGTTTTGTTATGCCTGGAAATGAGCATAAGGTGTGCAAACTAATCAAGTCCTTGTATGGACTGAAGCAAGCACCTAAAAAGTGGCATCACAAGTTTGATGATGTTGTCTTGTCACATGGTTTTCGTTTAAACCAGGCAGACAAGTGTGTGTATAAAAAATTCGATGAACTCAGCAAGGGAGTGATCATCTGTTTGTATGTAGATGACATGCTCATCTTTGGAACTGATCAAGAACAGGTTGATAGTACCAAGGAATTCTTGTCATCCAAGTTCTCCATGAAGGACATGGGGGAGGCAGATGTGATCCTCGGGAATGGGAAGGAAATTTCGTTGAGTCAATGTCATTACATTGAGAAGGTACTTGCCAAGTTTAGTGGCAAGGGATGTCGAGAATTGAGGACTCCATTTGACCCTAGTGCGAAATTGATGCCCAACACAGGAATGGCAGTGTCTCAACTCGAGTACTCGCAAGTGCTTGGCTGCTTGATGTATGCCATGACAAGCACAAGGCCTGATATCGCTTATGCGGTTGGCAAGTTGAGTAGATATACGAGTAATCCTAGTACTCATCATTGGCATGCAATCAGACGAGTACTTGGTTACCTTAAAGGAACCATGGATTACGGTTTAACGTATAAGGGGTGCCCATCGGTTATTGAAGGGTACTCGGATGCAAGTTGGATATCCAATATGGAGGATCACACCTCCACTACTGGATGGGTATTCCTACTTGGAGGAGGTGCAATTTCGTGGGCTTCCAAGAAGCAAACCGCATCTCGGCATCCACTATGGAATCCGAATTCATAGCATTAACGGTACCGGCAGGGAGGCAGAATGGCTAAGGGACCTAGTCTATGAGATTCCACTATGGCCGAAACCTATCTCACCGATTTCTATCTTATGTGATAGTAATGCTACTCTGGCTAGGGCATATAGTAAGGTCTATAATGGCAAGTCTCGTCATTTAGGGGTGAGGCATAGTGTTGTTCGTGAACTGATCACTCACGGGACAATCACGGTGCAATATGTTCGGTCTGAGCAAAATCTGGCTGATCACTTGACAAAGGGATTAGCGAGAGATTTGGTTGCCAAATCGGCGGGGAGGGGTGGGACTAAAGTACGTATAGTTCTCCAAACGTAGGACACCCAATTCCCCTCTAATACAACGTTAGAGCGCAGAATTCAATGCGGAAAGCCTACGAATGGAAACTGGAGCACAAGGTTTGCACCGTCCCAAAGGTATGTGCTCCGGAACCTGCGAGTGATAGAGGTTGAAGTTTAACTTCTTAATTGATTCCTTGACAAAGTGTATACGCAGGTACACGAGAAAGGAGTTGACCTATGCGAGCATGAAGTGTAGCCGCTTCAAGGAACTTGGACTTGGTTTCGTGTGCGCTCGTGAGAGGATTGGGACACATGGCGGTTAATAGTGTCGAGATATCTTGGAATAGATAGGAGAAACTCTTGTGTATATTATCTTCAGATACTCAAATGAGTAGACGGGTTCAATCCATAGAGACACCCCTATATTCGAGTATTTTGGAATGTGTAATGTACTAGATGAAATTTCAATCTTCGTGACATTTTCATTGATGCAAGTGTTTTCGGATTGGATATTTGTTGTAATTTTAGCGAAATCACAGACTTCACTAAAATGGGGGAGGAATGTTGGAAATATACACCATGGACTTGACCTTGGTGTGCTGCCAAAGATAGGATGAATATGTGAGCTGACGGGAAACCTCACTTAGCTCAGGAACTAGCTTAACTAGCTAGCGTCAGCTCTTCGGTAAGCTCGACATAGCTAGGGACTGACACTGAAGCTCGTCCAGCTCAACCTTGAGCTGGATGACAGTGTAACTAGCTGAGGTACTCAGCTGAGTTGGAGTGAAGGTGGGGAGCTAGGTAGCAGGAGTGGCAACACTCCCACCTAGGTCGAATGGGTACACACCCTTTCGTATGATTCAAACTCAGTCTGAATTGTTTTCCCTCCAATACCCATATGAAACTTATTGGCTGCTGCCTACAAGCGTATCCTTAGGGAAGTATAAAATACAAAGGTGAATATTGTTGAGTAGAAATGCGCTGTACCATGGTGCACGAGCCATGGTGAATGGTCGAAGTGCATCGTACCAAGGTCAATTATGAATAATGCATGTTGGAAGTACACTATACGATAGTGCACGGTGTGGAACTACATCATTCTATTGTGCAAGTTGCATAGTGGAAGTACACTTTACTAAGATGAAAAGTACAAGGTGGATGCTGGGAGTGCGGTATACATAGTTGCATGGTACATAGTGGAATTCCACTATACCAAGGTACACGGTGCATATTGCCCGGTTGAAGTATAAAATACAAAGGTGAACATTGTGTTGTAGAAATGCGTTGTACCATGGTGCACGAGCCATAGTGTATGGTGGAAGTGTATCGTACCAAGGTTAATTATGAATAATGCATGTTGGAAGTGCACCACACCATAGTGCACTGTGCATGGTGAATGGTGGAACTACATCATTCTATTGTGCAAGTTGCACAGTGGAAGTACACTGTACTAAGATGAAAAGTACAAGGTGGATGCTGGGAGTGTACTATACCAAGGTGCAATGGACATAGTGGAATTGTACTATACCAAGGTACACGGGTGCATATTGCCCGGTTGAAGTATAAAATACAAAGGTGAACATTGCGTTGTAAAAATGCGCTGTACCATAGTGCACGAGCCATGGTGTATGGTGGAAGTGTATCGTACCAAGGTTAATTATGAATAATGCATATTGGAAGTGCACCATATTGTGCACGGTGCATGGTGAATGATGGAGCTACATCATTTTATTATGCAAATTGCATAGTGGAAGTACACTGTACTAAGATCAAAAGTAAAAGGTGGATGCTGGGAGTGCGCTATACATAGTTGCACGGTACATAGTGGAATTGTACTATACCAAGGTAGATGGTGCATCTTGCACGGTTGAAGTATAAAATACAAAGGTGAACATTGCGTAATAGAAATGCATTGTACCAAGGTGCACGAGCCATGGTGTTTGGTGGAAGTGCATCGTGCCAACGTCAATTATGAATAATGCATGTTTGAAGTGATACATACAATAGTGCACGGTACATGGTGAATGGTAGAACTACATGATTCTATTGTGCAAGCTGCATAGTGGAAGTACACTATACTAAGATTAAAAGTACAAGGTGGATGCTGGGAGTGTAATATACCAAGGTGCAATGGACATAGTGGAACTGTAATATACCAAGGTACACGGTGCATATTGCCCGGTTGAAGTATAAAATACAAAGGTGAACATTGCGTTGTAGAAATGCGTTGTACCATGGTGCACGAGCCATGGTTTATGCTGGAAGTGTATCGTACCAAGGTTAATTATGAATAATGCATGTTGGAAGTGTACCACACCATAGTGCACGGTGCATGGTGAATGGTGGAACTACATCATTCTATTGTGCAAGTTGCATAGTGGAAGTACACTGTACTAAGATTAAAAGTACAAGGTGGATGTTGGGAGTGCACTATACATTGTTGCACGGTACGTAGTGGAATTCCACTATACCAAGGTACACGGTGCATATTGCCCGGTTGAAGTATAAAATACATTGGTGAACATTGCGTTGTAGAAATGCTTTGTACCATGGTGCACGAGCCATGGTGTATGGTGGAAGTGTATCGTACCATGGTTAATTATGAATAATGCATGTTGGAAGTGCACCACACCATAGTGCACGGTGCATGGTAAATGGTGGAACTACATCATTCTATTGTGCAAGTTGCATAGTTGAAGTACACTTTACTAAGATGAAAAGTACAAGGTGAATGCTGTGAGTGCGCTATACATAGTTGAAAGGTACATAGTGGAATTCCACTATACCAAGGTACACGGTGCATATTGCCTGGTTGAAGTATAAAATACAAAGGTGAACATTGCGTTGTAGAAATGCGTTGTACCACGGTGCACGAGCCATGGTGTATGGTGAAAGTGTATCGTACCAAGGTTAATTATGAATAATGCATGTTGGAAGTGCACCACACCATAGTGCACGGTGCATGGTGAATGGTGGAACTACATCATACTATTGTGCAAGTTGCATAGTGGAAGTACACTGTACTAAGATGAAAAGTACAAGCTGGATGCTGGGAGTGCGCTATACATTGTTGCACGGTACGTAGTGGAATTCCACTATACCAAGGTACACGGTGCATATTGCCTGGTTGAAGTATAAAATACAAAGGTCAACATTGCGTTGTAGAAATGCGTTGTACCATGGTGCACGAGCCATGGTGTATGGTGGAAGTGTATCGTACCAAGGTTAATTATGAATAATGCATGTTGGAAGTGCACCACACCATAGTGCACGGTGCATGGTGAATGGTGGAACGACATCATTCTATTGTGCAAGATACATAGTGGAAGTACACTGTACTAAGATGAAAAGTACAAGGTGGACGCTGGGAGTGCGCTATACATTGTTGCACGGTACGTAGTGGAATTCCACTATAGCAAGGTACACGGTGCATATTGCCCAGTTGAAGTGTAAAATACAAAGGTGAACATTGCGTTGTAGAAATGCTTTGTACCATGGTGCACGAGCCATGGTGTATGGTGGAAGTGTATCGTACCATGGTTAATTATGAATAATGCATGTTGGAAGTGCACCACACCATAGTGCACGGTGCATGGTAAATGGTGGAACTACATCATTCTATTGTGCAAGTTGCATAGTGGAAGTACACTTTACTAAGATGATAAGTACAAGGTGAATGCTATGAGTGCGCTATACATAGTTGAAAGGTACATAGTGGAATTCCACTATACCAAGGTACACGGTGCATATTGCCTGGTTGAAGTATAAAATACAAAGGTGAACATTGCGTTGTAGAAATGCGTTGTACCACGGTGCACGAGCCATGGTGTATGGTGCAAGTGTATCGTACCAAGGTTAATTATGAATAATGCATGTTGGAAGTGCACCACACCATAGTGCACGGTGCATGGTGAATGGTGGAACTACATCATTCTATTGTGCAAGTTGCATAGTGGAAGTACATTGTACTAAGATGAAAAGTACAAGTTGGATGCTGGGAGTGTACTATACCAAGGTGCAATGGACATAGTGGAATTGTACTATACCAAGGTACACGGTGCATATTGCCCGGTTGAAGTATAAAATACAAAGGTGAAAATTGCATTGTAGAAATACGTTGTACCATGGTGCACGAGCCATGGTGTATGGTGGAAGTGTATCGTACCATGGTTAATTATTAATAATGCATGTTGGAAGTGCACCGCACCATAGTGCACGGTGCATGGTGAATTGTGGAACTACATCATTCTATAGTGCAAGTTGCATAGTGGAAGTACACTGTACTAAGATGAAAAGTACAAGGTGGATGCTGGGAGTGCGCTATACATTGTTGCACGGTACGTAGTGGAATTCCACTATACCAAGGTACACGGTGCATATTGCCCGGTTGAAGTATAAAATACAAAGGTGAACATTGCGTTGTAGAAATGCTTTGTACCATGGTGCACGAGCCATGGTGTATGGTGGAAGTGTATCGTACCAAGGTTAATTATGAATAATGCATGTTGGAAGTGCACCACACCATAGTGGACGGTGCTTGGTGAATGGTGGAACTACATCATTCTATTGTGCAAGTTGCATAGTGGAAGTACACTGTACTAAGATGAAAAGTACAAGGTGGATGCTGGGAGTGCGCTATACATTGTTGCACGGTACGTAGTGGAATTCCACTATACCAAGGTACACGGTGCATATTGCCCGGTTGAAGTATAAAATACAAAGGTGAACATTGCGTTGTAGAAATGCTTTGTACCATGGTGCACGAGCCATGGTGTATGGTGGAAGTGTATCGTACCAAGGTTAATTATGAATAATGCATGTTGGAAGTGCACCACACCATAGTGCACGGTGCATGGTGAATGGTGGAACTACATCATTCTATTGTGCAAGTTGCATAGTGGAAGTACATTGTACTAAGATGAAAAGTACAAGTTGGATGCTGGGAGTGTACTATACCAAGGTGCAATGGACATAGTGGAATTGTACTATACCAAGGTACACGGTGCATATTGCCCGGTTGAAGTATAAAATACAAAGGTGAAAATTGCATTGTAGAAATGCGTTGTACCATGGTGCACGAGCCATGGTGTATGGTGGAAGTGTATCGTACCAAGGTTAATTATTAATAATGCATGTTGGAAGTGCACCACACCATAGTGCACGGTGCATGGTGAATTGTGGAACTACATCATTCTATAGTGCAAGTTGCATAGTGGAAGTACACTGTACTAAGATGAAAAGTACAAGGTGGATGCTGGGAGTGCGCTATACATTGTTGCACGGTACGTAGTGGAATTCCACTATACCAAGGTACACGGTGCATATTGCCCGGTTGAAGTATAAAATACAAAGGTGAACATTGCGTTGTAGAAATGCTTTGTACCATGGTGCACGAGCCATGGTGTATGGTGGAAGTGTATCGTACCAAGGTTAATTATGAATAATGCATGTTGGAAGTGCACCACACCATAGTGCACGGTGCTTGGTGAATGGTGGAACTACATCATTCTATTGTGCAAGTTGCATAGTGGAAGTACACTGTACTAAGATGAAAAGTACAAGGTGGATGCTTGGAGTGCGCTATACATTGTTGCACGGTACGTAGTGGAATTCCACTATACCAAGGTACACGGTGCATATTGCCCGGTTGAAGTATAAAATACAAAGGTGAACTTTGCGTTGTAGAAATGCTTTGTACCATGGTGCACGAGCCATGGTGTATGGTGGAAGTGTATCGTACCAAGGTTAATTATGAATAATGCATGTTGGAAGTGCACCACACCATAGTGCACGGTGCATGGTGAATTGTGGAACTACATCATTCTATAGTGGAAGTACACTGTACTAAGATGAAAAGTACAAGGTGGATGCTGGGAGTGCGCTATACATTGTTGCACGGTACGTAGTGGAATTCCACTATACCAAGGTACACGGTGCATATTGCCCGGTTGAAGTATAAAATACAAAGGTGAACATTGCGTTGTAGAAATGCTTTGTACCATGGTGCACGAGCCATGGTGTATGGTGGAAGTGTATCGTACCAAGGTTAATTATGAATAATGCATGTTGGAAGTGCACCACACCATAGTGCACGGTGCTTGGTGAATGGTGGAACTACATCATTCTATTATGCAAGTTGCATAGTGGAAGTACACTGTACTAAGATGAAAAGTACAAGGTGGATGCTGGGAGTGCGCTATACATTGTTGCACGGTACGTAGTGGAATTCCACTATACCAAGGTACACGGTGCATATTGCCCGGTTGAAGTATAAAATACAAAGGTGAACTTTGCGTTGTAGAAATGCTTTGTACCATGGTGCACGAGCCATGGTGTATGGTGGAAGTGTATCGTACCAAGGTTAATTATGAATAATGCATTTTGGAAGTGCACCACACCATAGTGCACGGTGCATGGTGAATGGTGGAACTACATCATTCTATTGTGCAAGTTGCATAGTGGAAGTACATTGTACTAAGATGAAAAGTACAAGTTGGATCTTTGGGAGTGTACTATACCAAGGTGCAATGGACATAGTGGAATTGTACTATACCAAGGTACACGGTGCATATTGCCCGGTTGAAGTATAAAATACAAAGGTGAAAATTGCATTGTAGAAATGCGTTGTACCATGGTGCACGAGCCATGGTGTATGGTGGAAGTGTATCGTACCAAGGTTAATTATTAATAATGCATGTTGGAAGTGCACCACACCATAGTGCACGGTGCATGGTGAATTGTGGAACTACATCATTCTATAGTGCAAGTTGCATAGTGGAAGTACACTGTACTAAGATGAAAAGTACAAGGTGGATGCGGGAGTGCGCTATACATTGTTGCACGGTACGTAGTGGAATTCCACTATACCAAGGTACACGGTGCATATTGCCCGGTTGAAGTATAAAATACAAAGGTGAACATTGCGTTGTAGAAATGCTTTGTACCATGGTTCACGAGCCATGGTGTATGGTGGAAGTGTATCGTACCAAGGTTAATTATGAATAATGCATGTTGGAAGTGCACCACACCATAGTGCACGGTGCATGGTGAATGGTGGAACTACATCATTATATTGTGCAAGTTGCATAGTGGAAGTACAACGTACTAAGATGAAAAGTACAAGGTGGATGCTTGGGAGTTCGCTATACAATGGTGCACGGTACGTAGTGGAATTCCACTATACTAAGGTACACGGTGCATATTGCCCGGTTGAAGTATAAAATACAAAGGTGAACATTGCGTTGTAGAAATGCTTTGTACCATGGTGCACGAGCCATGGTGTATGGTGGAAGTGTATCGTACCAAGGTTAATTATGAATAATGCATGTTGGAAGTGCACCACACCATAGTGCACGGTGCATGGTCAATGGTGGAACTACATCATTCTATTATGCAAGTTGCATAGTGGAAGTGCAATACTAAGATGAAAAGTACAAGCCGGATCTTTGGGAGTGTGCTATACATTGTTGCACGGTACGTAGTCACTATACCAAGGTACACGGTGCATATTGCCCGGTTGAAGTATAAAATACAAAGGTGAACATTGCGTTGTAGAAATGCGTTGTACCATGGTGCACGAGCCATGGTGTATGGTGGAAATGTATCGTAACAAGGTTAATTATGAATAATGCATGTTGGAAGTGCACCACACCATAGTGCACGGTGCATGGTGAATGGTGGAACTACATCATTCTATTGTGCAAGTTGCATAGTGGAAGTACACCGTACTAAGATGAAAAGTACAAGGTGGATGTTGGGAGTGCGCTATACATTGTTGCACGGTACGTAGTGGAATTCCACTATACCAAGGTACACGGTGCATATTGCCCGGTTGAAGTATAAAATACAAAGGTGAACATTGCGTTGTAGAAATGCTTTGTACCATGGTTCACGAGCCATGGTGTATGGTGGAAGTGTATCGTACCAAGGTTAATTATGAATAATGCATGTTGGAAGTGCACCACACCATAGTGCACGGTGCATGGTGAATGGTGGAACTACATCATTCTATTGTGCAAGTTGCATAGTGGAAGTACACTGTACTAAGATGAAAAGTACAAGGTGGATGCTGGGAGTTCGCTATACATTGTTGCACGGTACGTAGTGGAATTCCACTATACTAAGGTACACGGTGCATATTGCCCGGTTGAAGTATAAAATACAAAGGTGAACATTGCGTTGTAGAAATGCTTTGTACCATGGTGCACGAGCCATGGTGTATGGTGGAAGTGTATCGTACCAAGGTTAATTATGAATAATGCATGTTGGAAGTGCACCACACCATAGTGCACGGTGCATGGTGAATGTTGGAACTACATCATTCTATAGTGCAAGTTGCATAGTGGAAGTACACTGTACTAAGATGAAAAGTACAAGGTGGATGCTGGGAGTGCGTTATACATTGTTGCACGGTACGTAGTGGAATTCCACTATACCAAGGTACACGGTGCATATTGCCCGGTTGAAGTATAAAATACAAAGGTGAAAATTGCATTGTAGAAATGCGTTGTACCATGGTGCACGAGCCATGGTGTATGGTGGAAGTGTATCGTACCAAGGTTAATTATTAATAATGCATGTTGGAAGTGCACCACACCATAGTGCACGGTGCATGGTGAATTGTGGAACTACATCATTCTATAGTGCAAGTTGCATAGTGGAAGTACACTGTACTAAGATGAAAAGTACAAGGTGGATGCTGGGAGTGCGCTATACATTGTTGCACGGTACGTAGTGGAATTCCACTATACCAAGGTACACGGTGCATATTGCCCGGTTGAAGTATAAAATACAAAGGTGAACATTGCGTTGTAGAAATGCTTTGTACCATGGTGCACGAGCCATGGTGTATGGTGGAAGTGTATCGTACCAAGGTTAATTATGAATAATGCATGTTGGAAGTGCACCACACCATAGTGCACGGTGCTTGGTGAATGGTGGAACTACATCATTCTATTGTGCAAGTTGCATAGTGGAAGTACATTGTACTAAGATGAAAAGTACAAGGTGGATGCTTGGAGTGCGCTATACATTGTTGCACGGTACGTAGTGGAATTCCACTATACCAAGGTACACGGTGCATATTGCCCGGTTGAAGTATAAAATACAAAGGTGAACTTTGCGTTGTAGAAATGCTTTGTACCATGGTGCACGAGCCATGGTGTATGGTGGAAGTGTATCGTACCAAGGTTAATTATGAATAATGCATGTTGGAAGTGCACCACACCATAGTGCACGGTGCATGGTGAATTGTGGAACTACATCATTCTATAGTGGAAGTACACTGTACTAAGATGAAAAGTACAAGGTGGATGCTGGGAGTGCGCTATACATTGTTGCACGGTACGTAGTGGAATTCCACTATACCAAGGTACACGGTGCATATTGCCCGGTTGAAGTATAAAATACAAAGGTGAACATTGCGTTGTAGAAATGCTTTGTACCATGGTGCACGAGCCATGGTGTATGGTGGAAGTGTATCGTACCAAGGTTAATTATGAATAATGCATGTTGGAAGTGTACCACACCATAGTGCACGGTGCTTGGTGAATGGTGGAACTACATCATTCTATTATGCAAGTTGCATAGTGGAAGTACACTGTACTAAGATGAAAAGTACAAGGTGGATGCTGGGAGTGCGCTATACATTGTTGCACGGTACGTAGTGGAATTCCACTATACCAAGGTACACGGTGCATATTGCCCGGTTGAAGTATAAAATACAAAGGTGAACTTTGCGTTGTAGAAATGCTTTGTACCATGGTGCACGAGCCATGGTGTATGGTGGAAGTGTATCGTACCAAGGTTAATTATGAATAATGCATTTTGGAAGTGCACCACACCATAGTGCACGGTGCATGGTGAATGGTGGAACTACATCATTCTATTGTGCAAGTTGCATAGTGGAAGTACATTGTACTAAGATGAAAAGTACAAGTTGGATGCTGGGAGTGTACTATACCAAGGTGCAATGGACATAGTGGAATTGTACTATACCAAGGTACACGGTGCATATTGCCCGTTGAAGTATAAAATACAAAGGTGAAAATTGCATTGTAGAAATGCGTTGTACCATGGTGCACGAGCCATGGTGTATGGTGGAAGTGTATCGTACCAAGGTTAATTATTAATAATGCATGTTGGAAGTGCACCACACCATAGTGCACGGTGCATGGTGAATTGTGGAACTACATCATTCTATAGTGCAAGTTGCATAGTGGAAGTACAACTGTACTAAGATGAAAAGTACAAGGTGGATGCTGGGAGTGCGCTATACATTGTTGCACGGTACGTAGTGGAATTCCACTATACCAAGGTACACGGTGCATATTGCCGGTTGAAGTATAAAATACAAAGGTGAACATTGCGTTGTAGAAATGCTTTGTACCATGGTTCACGAGCCATGGTGTATGGTGGAAGTGTATCGTACCAAGGTTAATTATGAATAATGCATGTTGGAAGTGCACCACACCATAGTGCACGGTGCATGGTGAATGGTGGAACTACATCATTATATTGTGCAAGTTGCATAGTGGAAGTACACTGTACTAAGATGAAAAGTACAAGGTGGATGCTGGGAGTTCGCTATACAATGTTGCACAGTACGTAGTGGAATTCCACTATACTAAGGTACACGGTGCATATTGCCCGGTTGAAGTATAAAATACAAAGGTGAACATTGCGTTGTAGAAATGCTTTGTACCATGGTGCACGAGCCATGGTGTATGGTGGAAGTGTATCGTACCAAGGTTAATTATGAATAATGCATGTTGGAAGTGCACCACACCATAGTGCACGGTGCATGGTCAATGGTGGAACTACATCATTCTATTATGCAAGTTGCATAGTGGAAGTGCACTGTACTAAGATGAAAAGTACAAGCTGGATGCTGGGAGTGTGCTATACATTGTTGCACGGTACGTAGTCACTATACCAAGATACACGGTGCATATTGCCCGGTTGAAGTATAAAATACAAAGGTGAACATTGCGTTGTAGAAATGCGTTGTACCATGGTGCACGAGCCATGGTGTATGGTGGAAATGTATCGTAACAAGGTTAATTATGAATAATGCATGTTGGAAGTGCACCACACCATAGTGCACGGTGCATGGTGAATGGTGGAACTACATCATTCTATTGTGCAAGTTGCATAGTGGAAGTACACTGTACTAAGATGAAAAGTACAAGGTGGATGTTGGGAGTGCGCTATACATTGTTGCACGGTACGTAGTGGAATTCCACTATACCAAGGTACACGGTGCATATTGCCCGGTTGAAGTATAAAATACAAAGGTGAACATTGCGTTGTAGAAATGCTTTGTACCATGGTTCACGAGCCATGGTGTATGGTGGAAGTGTATCGTACCAAGGTTAATTATGAATAATGCATGTTGGAAGTGCACCACACCATAGTGCACGGTGCATGGTGAATGGTGGAACTACATCATTCTATTGTGCAAGTTGCATAGTGGAAGTACACTGTACTAAGATGAAAAGTACAAGGTGGATGCTGGGAGTTCGCTATACATTGTTGCACGGTACGTAGTGGAATTCCACTATACTAAGGTACACGGTGCATATTGCCCGGTTGAAGTATAAAATACAAAGGTGAACATTGCGTTGTAGAAATGCTTTGTACCATGGTGCACGAGCCATGGTGTATGGTGGAAGTGTATCGTACCAAGGTTAATTATGAATAATGCATGTTGGAAGTGCACCACACCATAGTGCACGGTGCATGGTGAATGTTGGAACTACATCATTCTATAGTGCAAGTTGCATAGTGGAAGTACAACGTACTAAGATGAAAAGTACAAGGTGGATGCTGGGAGTGCGTTATACATTGTTGCACGGTACGTAGTGGAATTCCACTATACCAAGGTACACGGTGCATATTGCCCGGTTGAAGTATAAAATACAAAGGTGAACATTGTGTTGTGGAAATGCTTTGTACCATGGTGCACGAGCCATGGTGTATGGTGGAAGTGTATCGTACCAAGGTTAATTATGAATAATGCATGTTGGAAGTGCACCACACCATAGTGCACGGTGCTTGGTGAATGGTGGAACTACATCATTCTATTGTGCAAGTTGCATAGTGGAAGTACAACTTACTAAGATGAAAAGTACAAGGTGGATGCGGGAGTGCGCTATACATTGTTGCACGGTACGTAGTGGAATTCCACTATACCAAGGTACACGGTGCATATTGCCCGGTTGAAGTATAAAATACAAAGGTGAACATTGCGTTGTAGAAATGCTTTGTACCATGGTGCACGAGCCATGGTGTATGGTGGAAGTGTATCGTACCAAGGTTAATTATGAATAATGCATGTTGGAAGTGCACCACACCATAGTGCACGGTGCATGGTGAATGGTGGAACTACATCATTCTATTGTGCAAGTTGCATAGTGGAAGTACATTGTACTAAGATGAAAAGTACAAGTTGGATGCTGGGAGTGTACTATACCAATGTGCAATGGACATAGTGGAATTGTACTATACCAAGGTACACGGTGCATATTGCCCGGTTGAAGTATAAAATACAAAGGTGAAAATTGCATTGTAGAAATGCGTTGTACCATGGTGCACGAGCCATGGTGTATGGTGGAAGTGTATCGTACCAAGGTTAATTATTAATAATGCATGTTGGAAGTGCACCACACCATAGTGCACGGTGCATGGTGAATTGTGGAACTACATCATTCTATAGTGCAAGTTGCATAGTGGAAGTACAACGTACTAAGATGAAAAGTACAAGGTGGATGCTGGGAGTGCGCTATACATTGTTGCACGGTACGTAGTGGAATTCCACTATACCAAGGTACACGGTGCATATTGCCCGGTTGAAGTATAAAATACAAAGGTGAACATTGCGTTGTAGAAATGCTTTGTACCATGGTGCACGAGCCATGGTGTATGGTGGAAGTGTATCGTACCAAGGTTAATTATGAATAATGCATGTTGGAAGTGCACCACACCATAGTGCACGGTGCTTGGTGAATGGTGGAACTACATCATTCTATTGTGCAAGTTGCATAGTGGAAGTACACTTTACTAAGATGAAAAGTACAAGGTGGATGCTGGGAGTGCGCTATACATTGTTGCACGGTACGTAGTGGAATTCCACTATACCAAGGTACACGGTGCATATTGCCCGGTTGAAGTATAAAATACAAAGGTGAACTTTGCGTTGTAGAAATGCTTTGTACCATGGTGCACGAGCCATGGTGTATGGTGGAAGTGTATCGTACCAAGGTTAATTATTAATAATGCATGTTGGAAGTGCACCACACCATAGTGCACGGTGCATGGTGAATGGTGGAACTACATCATTCTATTGTGCAAGTTGCATAGTGGAAGTACATTGTACTAAGATGAAAAGTACAAGTTGGATGCTGGGAGTGTACTATACCAAGGTGCAGGTACGATGGACATAGTGGAATTGTACTATACCAAGGTACACGGTGCATATTGCCGGTTGAAGTATAAAATACAAAGGTGAAAATTGCATTGTAGAAATGCGTTGTACCATGGTGCACGAGCCATGGTGTATGGTGGAAGTGTATCGTACCAAGGTTAATTATTAATAATGCATGTTGGAAGTGCACCACACCATAGTGCACGGTGCATGGTGAATTGTGGAACTACATCATTCTATAGTGCAAGTTGCATAGTGGAAGTACACTGTACTAAGATGAAAAGTACAAGGTGGATGCTGGGAGTGCGCTATACATTGTTGCACGGTACGTAGTGGAATTCCACTATACCAAGGTACACGGTGCATATTGCCCGGTTGAAGTATAAAATACAAAGGTGAACATTGCGTTGTAGAAATGCTTTGTACCATGGTTCACGAGCCATGGTGTATGGTGGAAGTGTATCGTACCAAGGTTAATTATGAATAATGCATGTTGGAAGTGCACCACACCATAGTGCACGGTGCATGGTGAATGGTGGAACTACATCATTCTATTGTGCAAGTTGCATAGTGGAAGTACACCGTACTAAGATGAAAAGTACAAGGTGGATGCGGGGAGTTCGCTATACATTGTTGCACAGTACGTAGTGGAATTCCACTATACTAAGGTACACGGTGCATATTGCCCGGTTGAAGTATAAAATACAAAGGTGAACATTGCGTTGTAGAAATGCTTTGTACCATGGTGCATGAGCCATGGTGTATGGTGGAAGTGTATCGTACCAAGGTTAATTATGAATAATGCATGTTGGAAGTGCACCACACCATAGTGCACGGTGCATGGTGAATGGTGGAACTACATCATTCTATTGTGCAAGTTGCATAGTGGAAGTACACCGTACTAAGATGAAAAGTACAAGGTGGATGCGGGAGTTCGCTATACATTGTTGCACGGTACGTAGTGGAATTCCACTATACTAAGGTACACGGTGCATATTGCCCGGTTGAAGTATAAAATACAAAGGTGAACATTGCGTTGTAGAAATGCTTTGTACCATGGTGCACGAGCCATGGTGTATGGTGGAAGTGTATCGTACCAAGGTTAATTATGAATAATGCATGTTGGAAGTGCACCACACCATAGTGCACGGTGCATGGTGAATGTTGGAACTACATCATTCTATAGTGCAAGTTGCATAGTGGAAGTACACTGTACTAAGATGAAAAGTACAAGGTGGATGCTGGGAGTGCGTTATACATTGTTGCACGGTACGTAGTGGAATTCCACTATACCAAGGTACACGGTGCATATTGCCCGGTTGAAGTATAAAATACAAAGGTGAACATTGTGTTGTAGAAATGCTTTGTACCATGGTGAACGAGCCATGGTGTATGGTGGAAGTGTATCGTACCAAGGTTAATTATGAATAATGCATGTTGGAAGTGCACCACACCATAGTGCACGGTGCATGGTGAATGGTGGAACTACATCATTCTATTGTGCAAGTTGCATAGTGGAAGTACACTTGTACTAAGATAAAAAGTACAAGGTGGATGCTTGGGGAGTGCGCTATACATTGTTTCACGGTACGTAGTGGAATTCCACTATACCAAGGTACACGGTGCATATTGCCCGGTTGAAGTATAAAATACAAAGGTGAACATTGCGTTGTAGAAATGCTTTGTACCATGGTGCACGAGCCATGGTGTATGGTGGAAGTGTATCGTACCAAGGTTAATTATGAATAATGCATGTTGGAAGTGCACCACACCATAGTGCACGGTGCATGGTGAATGGTGGAACTACATCATTCTATTATGCAAGTTGCATAGTGGAAGTACACTGTACTAAGATGAAAAGTACAAGCTAGATGCTGGGAGTGTGCTATACATTTTTGCACGGTACGTAGTCACTATACCCAGGTACACGGTGCATATTGCCCGGTTGAAGTATAAAATACAAAGGTGAACATTGCGTTGTAGAAATGCTTTGTACCATGGTTCACGAGCCATGGTGTATGGTGGAAGTGTATCGTACCAAGGTTAATTATGAATAATGCATGTTGGAAGTGCACCACACCATAGTGCACGGTGCATGGTGAATGGTGGAACTACATCATTCTATTGTGCAAGTTGCATAGTGGAAGTACACTGTACTAAGATGAAAAGTACAAGGTGGATGCTGGGAGTGCTCTATACATTGTTGCACGGTACGTAGTGGAATTCCACTATACCAAGGTACACGGTGCATATTGCCCGGTTGAAGTATAAAATACAAAGGTAAACATTGCGTTGTAGAAATGCTTTGTACCATGGTGCACGAGCCATGGTGTATGGTGGAAGTGTATCGTACCAAGGTTAATTATGAATAATGCATGTTGGAAGTGCACCACACCATAGTGCACGGTGCATGGTGAATGGTGGAACTACATCATTCTATAGTGCAAGTTGCATAGTGGAAGTACACTATACTAAGATGAAAAGTACAAGGTGGATGCTGGGAGTGCGCTATACATTGTTGCACGGTACGTAGTGGAATTCCACTATACCAAGGTACACGGTGCATATTGCCCGGTTGAAGTATAAAATACAAAGGTGAACATTGCGTTGTAGAAATGCATTATACCATGGTTCACGAGCCATGTTTTATGGTGGAAGTGTATCGTACCAAGGTTAATTATGAATAATGCATGTTGGAAGTGCACCACACCATAGTGCACGGTGCATGGTGAATGGTGGAACTACATCATTCTATTGTGCAAGTTGCATAGTGGAAGTACACTGTACTAAGATGAAAAGTACAAGGTGGATGCTGGGAGTGCGCTATACATTGTTGCACGGTACGTAGTGGAATTCCACTATACCAAGGTACACGGTGCATACTGCCCGGTTGAAGTATAAAATACAAAGGTGAACATTGCGTTATAGAAATGCTTTGTACCATGGTGCACGAGCCATGGTGTATGGTGGAAGTGTATCATAACAAGGTTAATTATGAATAATGCATGTTGGAAGTGCACCACACCATAGTGCACGGTGTATGGTGAATGGTGGAACTACATCATTCTATAGTGCAAGTTGCATAGTGGAAGTACACTGTACTAAGATGAAAAGTACAAGGTGGATGCTGGGAGTGCGCTATACATTGTTGCACGGTACGTAGTGGAATTCCAATATACCAAGGTACACGGTGCATATTGCCCGGTTGAAGTATAAAATACAAAGGTGAACATTGCGTTGTAGAAATGCTTTGTACCATGGTGCACGAGCCATGTTTTATGGTGGAACTGTATCGTACCAAGGTTAATTATGAATAATGCATGTTGGAAGTGCACCACACCATAGTGCACGGTGCATGGTGAATGGTGGAACTACATCATTCTATTGTGCAAGTTGCATAGTGGAAGTACACTGTACTAAGATGAAAAGTACAAGGTGGATGCTGGGAGTGCGCTATACATTGTTGCACGATACGTAGTGGAATTCCACTATACCAAGGTACACGGTGCATACTGCCCGGTTGAAGTATAAAATACAAAGGTGAACATTGCGTTATAGAAATGCTTTGTACCATGGTGCACGAGCCATGGTGTATGGTGGAAGTGTATCATAACAAGGTTAATTATGAATAATGCATGTTGGAAGTGCACCACACCATAGTGCACGGTGTATGGTGAATGGTGGAACTACATCATTCTATAGTGCAAGTTGCATAGTGGAAGTACACCTGTACTAAGATGAAAAGTACAAGGTGGATCCTGGGAGTGCGCTATACATTGTTGCACGGTACGTAGTGGAATTCCAATATACCAAGGTACACGGTGCATATTGCCCGGTTGAAGTATAAAATACAAAGGTGAACATTGCGTTGTAGAAATGCTTTGTACCATGGTGCACGAGCCATGGTGTATGGTGGAAGTGTATCGTACCAATGTTAATTATGAATAATGCATGTTGGAAGTGCACCACACCATAGTGCACGGTGCATGGTGAATGGTGGAACTACATCATTCTATTGTGCAAGTTGCATAGTGGAAGTACACTGTACTAAGATAAAAAGTACAAGGTTGATGCTGGGAGTGCGCTATACATTGTTTTACGGTACGTAGTGGAATTCCACTATACCAAGGTACACGGTGCATATTGCCCGGTTGAAGTATAAAATACAAAGGTGAACATTGTGTTGTAGAAATGCTTTGTACCATGGTGCACGAGCCATGGTGTATGGTGGAAGTGTATCGTACCAAGGTTAATTATGAATAATGCATGTTGGAAGTGCACCACACCATAGTGCACGGTGTATGGTGAATGGTGGAACTACATCATTCTATAGTGCAAGTTGCATAGTGGAAGTACACTTGTACTAAGATGAAAAGTACAAGGTGGATGCTGGGAGTGCGCTATACATTGTTGCACGGTACGTAGTGGAATTCCACTATACCAAGGTACACGGTGCATATTGCCCGGTTGAAGTATAAAATACAAAGGTGAACATTGCGTTGTAGAAATGCTTTGTACCATGGTGCACGAGCCATGGTGTATGGTGGAAGTGTATCGTACCAAGGTTAATTATGAATAATGCATGTTGGAAGTGCATCACACCATAGTGCACGGTGCATGGTGAATGGTGGAACTACATCATTCTATTGTGCAAGTTGCATAGTGGAAGTACACTGTACTAAGATAAAAAGTACAAGGTGGATGCTGGGAGTGCGCTATACATTGTTTCACGGTACGTAGTGGAATTCCACTATACCAAGGTACACGGTGCATATTGCCCGGTTGAAGTATAAAATACAAAGGTGAACATTGTGTTGTAGAAATGCTTTGTACCATGGTGCACGAGCCATGGTGTATGGTGGAAGTGTATCGTACCAAGGTTAATTATGAATAATGCATGTTGGAAGTGCACCGCACCATAGTGCACGGTGCATGGTGAATGGTGGAACTACATCATTCTATTGTGCAAGTTGCATAGTGGAAGTACACTGTAGTAAGATGAAAAGTACAAGGTGGATGCTGGGAGTGCGCTATACATTGTTGCACGGTACGTAGTGGAATTCCACTATACCAAGGTACACGGTGCATATTGAACGGTTGAAGTATAAAATACAAAGGAGAACATTGCGTTGTAGAAATGCTTTGTACCATGGTGCACGAGCCATGGTGTATGGTGGAAGTGTATCGTACCAAGGTTAATTATGAATAATGCATGTTGGAAGTGCACCACACCATAGTGCACGGTGCATGGTGAATGGTGGAACTACATCATTCTATAGTGCAAGTAGCATAGTCGAAGTACATTGTACTAAGATGAAAAGTACAAGCTGGATGCTGGGAGTGCGCTATACATTGTTGCACGGTACGTAGTGGAATTCCACTATACCAAGGTACACGGTGCATATTGTCCGGTTGAAGTATAAAATACAAAGGTGAACATTGCGTATTAGAAATGCATTGTACCATGGTTCACGAGCCATGTTGTATGGTGGAAGTGTATCGTACCAAGGTTAATTATGTATAATGCATGTTGGAAGTGCACCACACCATAGTGCACGGTGCATGGTGAATGGTGGAACTACATCATTCTATTGTGCAAGTTGCATAGTGGAAGCACACTGTACTAAGATGAAAAGTACAAGGTGGATGCTGGGAGTGCGCTATACATTGTTGCACGGTACGTAGTGGAATTCCACTATACCAAGGTACACGGTGCATATTGCCCGGTTGAAGTATAAAATACAAAGGTGAACATTGCGTTGTAGAAATGCTTTGTACCATGGTTCACGAGCCATGGTGTATGGTGGAAGTGTATCGTACCAAGGTTAATTATGAATAATGCATGTTGGAAGTGCACCACACCATAGTGCACGGTGCATGGTGAATGGTGGAACTACATCATTCTATAGTGCAAGTTGCACAGTGGAAGTACACTGTACTAAGATGAAAAGTACAAGGTGGATGTTGGGAGTGCGCTATACATTGTTGCACGGTACGTAGTGGAATTCCACTATACCAAGGTACACGGTGCATATTGCCCGGTTGAAGTATAAAATACAAAGGTGAACATTGCGTTGTAGAAATGCTTTGTACCATGGTGCACGAGCCATGGTGTATGGTGGAAGTGTATCGTACCAAGGTTAATTATGAATAATGCATGTTGGAAGTGCACCACACCATAGTGCACGGTGCATGGTGAATGGTGGAACTACATCATTCTATTATGCAAGTTGCATAGTGGAAGTACAACTTACTAAGATGAAAAGTACAAGGTGGATCTTTGGGAGTGTGCTATACATTGTTGCACGGTACGTAGTGGAATTCCACTATACCAAGGTACACGGTGCATATTGCCCGGTTGAAGTATAAAATACAATGGTGAACATTGCGTTGTAGAAATGCTTTGTACCATGGTTCACGAGCCATGGTGTATGGTGGAAGTGTATCGTACCAAGGTTAATTATGAATAATGCATGTTGGAAGTGCACCACACCATAGTGCACGGTGCATGGTGAATGGTGGAACTACATCATTCTATAGTGCAAGTTGCATAGTGGAAGTACACTGTACTAAGATGAAAAGTACAAGGTGGATGCTGGGAGTGCGCTATACATTGTTGCACGGTACGTAGTGGAATTCCACTATACCAAGGTACACGGTGCATATTGAACGGTTGAAGTATAAAATACAAAGGAGAACATTGCGTTGTAGAAATGCTTTGTACCATGGTGCACGAGCCATGGTGTATGGTGGAAGTGTATCGTACCAAGGTTAATTATGAATAATGCATGTTGGAAGTGCACCACACCATAGTGCACGGTGCATGGTGAATGGTGGAACTACATCATTCTATAGTGCAAGTTGCATAGTCGAAGTACATTGTACTAAGATTAAAAGTACAAGCTGGATGCTGGGAGTGCGCTATACATTGTTGCACGGTACGTAGTGGAATTCCACTATACCAAGGTACACGGTGCATATTGTCCGGTTGAAGTATAAAATACAAAGGTGAACATTGCGTATTAGAAATGCATTGTACCATGGTTCACGAGCCATGTTGTATGGTGGAAGTGTATCGTACCAAGGTTAATTATGTATAATGCATGTTGGAAGTGCACCACACCATAGTGCACGGTGCATGGTGAATGGTGGAACTACATCATTCTATTGTGCAAGTTGCATAGTGGAAGCACACCTGTACTAAGATGAAAAGTACAAGGTGGATGCTTGGGAGTGCGCTATACATTGTTGCACGGTACGTAGTGGAATTCCACTATACCAAGGTACACGGTGCATATTGCCCGGTTGAAGTATAAAATACAAAGGTGAACATTGCGTTGTAGAAATGCTTTGTACCATGGTTCACGAGCCATGGTGTATGGTGGAAGTGTATCGTACCAAGGTTAATTATGAATAATGCATGTTGGAAGTGCACCACACCATAGTGCACGGTGCATGGTGAATGGTGGAACTACATCATTCTATAGTGCAAGTTGCACAGTGGAAGTACATTGTACTAAGATGAAAAGTACAAGGTGGATGTTGGGAGTGCGCTATACATTGTTGCACGGTACGTAGTGGAATTCCACTATACCAAGGTACACGGTGCATATTGCCCGGTTGAAGTATAAAATACAAAGGTGAACATTGCGTTGTAGAAATGCTTTGTACCATGGTGCACGAGCCATGGTGTATGGTGGAAGTGTATCGTACCAAGGTTAATTATGAATAATGCATGTTGGAAGTGCACCACACCATAGTGCACGGTGCATGGTGAATGGTGGAACTACATCATTCTATTATGCAAGTTGCATAGTGGAAGTACAACTTTGTACTAAGATGAAAAGTACAAGGTGGATGCGGGAGTGTGCTATACATTGTTGCACGGTACGTAGTGGAATTCCACTATACCAAGGTACACGGTGCATATTGCCCGGTTGAAGTATAAAATACAAAGGTGAACATTGCGTTGTAGAAATGCTTTGTACCATGGTTCACGAGCCATGGTGTATGGTGGAAGTGTATCGTACCAAGGTTAATTATGAATAATGCATGTTGGAAGTGCACCACACCATAGTGCACGGTGCATGGTGAATGGTGGAACTACATCATTCTATAGTGCAAGTTGCATAGTGGAAGTACAACTTGTACTAAGATGAAAAGTACAAGGTGGATGCTGGGAGTGCGCTATACATTGTTGCACGGTACGTAGTGGAATTCCACTATACCAAGGTACACGGTGCATATTGCCCGGTTGAAGTATAAAATACAAAGGTGAACATTGCGTTGTAGAAATGCTTTGTACCATGGTTCACGAGCCATGGTGTATGGTGGAAGTGTATCGTACCAAGGTTAATTATGAATAATGCATGTTGGAAGTGCACCACACCATAGTGCACGGTGCATGGTGAATGGTGGAACTACATCATTCTATAGTGCAAGTTGCATAGTGGAAGTACACTTGTACTAAGATGAAAAGTACAAGGTGGATGTTGGGAGTGCGCTATACATTGTTGCACGGTACGTAGTGGAATTCCACTATACCAAGGTACACGGTGCATATTGCCCGGTTGAAGTATAAAATACAAAGGTGAACATTGCGTTGTAGAAATGCTTTGTACCATGGTGCACGAGCCATGGTGTATGGTGGAAGTGTATCGTACCAAGGTTAATTATGAATAATGCATGTTGGAAGTGCACCACACCATAGTGCACGGTGCATGGTGAATGGTGGAACTACATCATTCTATTATGCAAGTTGCATAGTGGAAGTACACTGTACTAAGATGAAAAGTACAAGCTGGATGCTGGGAGTGTGCTATACATTGTTGCACGGTACGTAGTGGAATTCCACTATACCAAGGTACACGGTGCATATTGCCCGGTTGAAGTATAAAATACAAAGGTGAACATTTGCGTTGTAGAAATGCGTTGTACCATGGTGCACGAGCCATGTTGTATGGTGGAAGTGTATCGTACCAAGGTTAATTATGAATAATGCATGTTGGAAGTGCACCACACCATAGTTCACGGTGCATGGTGAATGGTGGAACTACATCATTCTATTGTGCAAGTTGCATAGTGGAAGTACACTTGTACTAAGATGAAAAGTACAAGGTGGATGGTGGGAGTGCGCTATACATTGTTGCACGGTACGTAGTGGAATTCCACTATACCAAGGTACACGGTTCATATTGCCCGGATGAAGTATATAATACAAAGGGGAACATTGCGTTGTAGAAATGCGTTGTACCATGGTTCACGAGCCATGGTGTATGGTGGAAGTGTATCGTACCAAGGTTAATTATGAATAATGCATGTTGGAAGTGCACCACACCATAGTGCACGGTGCATGGTGAATGGTGGAACTACATCATTCTATAGTGCAAGTTGCATAGTGGAAGTACAACTTGTACTAAGATGAAAAGTACAAGGTGGATGCTGGGAGTGCGCTATACATTGTTGCACGGTACGTAGTGGAATTCCACTATACCAAGGTACACGGTGCATATTGCCCGGTTGAAGTATAAAATACAAAGGTGAACATTGCGTTGTAGAAATGCTTTGTACCATGGTGCACGAGCCATGGTGTATGGTGGAAGTGTATCGTACCAAGGTTAATTATGAATAATGCATGTTGGAAGTGCACCACACCATAGTGCACGGTGCATGGTGAATGGTGGAACTACATCATTCTATTGTGCAAGTTGCATAGTGGAAGTACACTTTACTAAGATAAAAAGTACAAGGTGGATGCTGGGAGTGCGCTATACATTGTTTCACGGTACGTAGTGGAATTCCACTATACCAAGGTACACGGTGCATATTGCCCGGTTGAAGTATAAAATACAAAGGTGAACATTGTGTTGTAGAAATGCTTTTTACCATGGTGCACGAGCCATGGTGTATGGTGGAAGTGTATCGTACCAAGGTTAATTATGAATAATGCATGTTGGAAGTGCACCGCACCATAGTGCACGGTGCATGGTGAATGGTGGAACTACATCATTCTATTGTGCAAGTTGCATAGTGGAAGTACACTATACTAAGATGAAAAGTACAAGGTGGATGCGGGAGTGCGCTATACATTGTTGCACGGTACGTAGTGGAATTCCACTATACCAAGGTACACGGTGCATATTGCCCGGTTGAAGTATAAAATACAAAGGTGAACATTGCGTTGTAGAAATGCTTTGTACCATGGTTCACGAGCCATGGTGTATGGTGGAAGTGTATCGTACCAAGGTTAATTATGAATAATGCATGTTGGAAGTGCACCACACCATAGTGCACGGTGCATGGTGAATGGTGGAACTACATCATTCTATAGTGCAAGTTGCATAGTGGAAGTACACTTGTACTAAGATGAAAAGTACAAGGTGGATGTTGGGAGTGCGCTATACATTGTTGCACGGTACGTAGTGGAATTCCACTATACCAAGGTACACGGTGCATATTGCCCGGTTGAAGTATAAAATACAAAGGTGAACATTGCGTTGTAGAAATGCTTTGTACCATGGTTCACGAGCCATGGTGTATGGTGGAAGTGTATCGTACCAAGGTTAATTATGAATAATGCATGTTGGAAGTGCACCACACCATAGTGCACGGTGCATGGTGAATGGTGGAACTACATCATTCTATAGTGCAAGTTGCATAGTGGAAGTACACCATGTACTAAGATGAAAAGTACAAGGTGGATGTTGGGAGTGCGCTATACATTGTTGCACGGTACGTAGTGGAATTCCACTATACCAAGGTACACGGTGCATATTGCCCGGTTGAAGTATAAAATACAAAGGTGAACATTGCATTGTAGAAATGCTTTGTACCATGGTGCACGAGCCATGGTGTATGGTGGAAGTGTATCGTACCAAGGTTAATTATGAATAATGCATGTTGGAAGTGCACCACACCATAGTGCACGGTGCATGGTGAATGGTGGAACTACATCATTCTATTATGCAAGTTGCATAGTGGAAGTACACCGTACTAAGATGAAAAGTACAAGGTGGATGCTGGGAGTGTGCTATACATTGTTGCACGGTACGTAGTGGAATTCCACTATACCAAGGTACACGGTGCATATTGCCCGGTTGAAGTATAAAATACAAAGGTGAACATTTGCGTTGTAGAAATGCGTTGTACCATGGTGCACGAGCCATGTTGTATGGTGGAAGTGTATCGTACCAAGGTTAATTATGAATAATGCATGTTGGAAGTGCACCACACCATAGTTCACGGTGCATGGTGAATGGTGGAACTACATCATTCTATTGTGCAAGTTGCATAGTGGAAGTACACTGTACTAAGATGAAAAGTACAAGGTGGATGGTGGGAGTGCGCTATACATTGTTGCACGGTACGTAGTGGAATTCCACTATACCAAGGTACACGGTTCATATTGCCCGGATGAAGTATATAATACAAAGGGGAACATTGCGTTGTAGAAATGCGTTGTACCATGGTTCACGAGCCATGGTGTATGGTGGAAGTGTATCGTACCAAGGTTAATTATGAATAATGCATGTTGGAAGTGCACCACACCATAGTGCACGGTGCATGGTGAATGGTGGAACTACATCATTCTATAGTGCAAGTTGCATAGTGGAAGTACACTGTACTAAGATGAAAAGTACAAGGTGGATGCTGGGAGTGCGCTATACATTGTTGCACGGTACGTAGTGGAATTCCACTATACCAAGGTACACGGTGCATATTGCCCGGTTGAAGTATAAAATACAAAGGTGAACATTGCGTTGTAGAAATGCTTTGTACCATGGTGCACGAGCCATGGTGTATGGTGGAAGTGTATCGTACCAAGGTTAATTATGAATAATGCATGTTGGAAGTGCACCACACCATAGTGCACGGTGCATGGTGAATGGTGGAACTACATCATTCTATTGTGCAAGTTGCATAGTGGAAGTACACTTTACTAAGATGAAAAGTACAAGGTGGATGCTGGGAGTGCGCTATACATTGTTGCACGGTACGTAGTGGAATTCCACTATACCAAGGTACACGGTGCATATTGCCCGGTTGAAGTATAAAATACAAAGGTGAACATTGCGTTGTAGAAATGCTTTGTACCATGGTGCACGAGCCATGGTGTATGGTGGAAGTGTATCGTACCAAGGTTAATTATGAATAATGCATGTTGGAAGTGCACCACACCATAGTGCACGGTGCATGGTGAATGGTGGAACTACATCATTCTATTGTGCAAGTTGCATAGTGGAAGTACACTTTACTAAGATAAAAAGTACAAGGTGGATGCGGGAGTGCGCTATACATTGTTTCACGGTACGTAGTGGAATTCCACTATACCAAGGTACACGGTGCATATTGCCCGGTTGAAGTATAAAATACAAAGGTGAACATTGTGTTGTAGAAATGCTTTTTACCATGGTGCACGAGCCATGGTGTATGGTGGAAGTGTATCGTACCAAGGTTAATTATGAATAATGCATGTTGGAAGTGCACCGCACCATAGTGCACGGTGCATGGTGAATGGTGGAACTACATCATTCTATTGTGCAAGTTGCATAGTGGAAGTACACTATACTAAGATGAAAAGTACAAGGTGGATGCTGGGAGTGCGCTATACATTGTTGCACGGTACGTAGTGGAATTCCACTATACCAAGGTACACGGTGCATATTGCCCGGTTGAAGTATAAAATACAAAGGTGAATATTGCGTTGTAGAAATGCTTTGTACCATGGTTCACGAGCCATGGTGTATGGTGGAAGTGTATCGTACCAAGGTTAATTATGAATAATGCATGTTGGAAGTGCACCACACCATAGTGCACGGTGCATGGTGAATGGTGGAACTACATCATTCTATAGTGCAAGTTGCATAGTGGAAGTACACTTGTACTAAGATGAAAAGTACAAGGTGGATGTTGGGAGTGCGCTATACATTGTTGCACGGTACGTAGTGGAATTCCACTATACCAAGGTACACGGTGCATATTGCCCGGTTGAAGTATAAAATACAAAGGTGAACATTGCGTTGTAGAAATGCTTTGTACCATGGTTCACGAGCCATGGTGTATGGTGGAAGTGTATCGTACCAAGGTTAATTATGAATAATGCATGTTGGAAGTGCACCACACCATAGTGCACGGTGCATGGTGAATGGTGGAACTACATCATTCTATAGTGCAAGTTGCATAGTGGAAGTACACTGTACTAAGATGAAAAGTACAAGGTGGATGTTGGGAGTGCGCTATACATTGTTGCACGGTACGTAGTGGAATTCCACTATACCAAGGTACACGGTGCATATTGCCCGGTTGAAGTATAAAATACAAAGGTGAACATTGCGTTGTAGAAATGCTTTGTACCATGGTGCACGAGCCATGGTGTATGGTGGAAGTGTATCGTACCAAGGTTAATTATGAATAATGCATGTTGGAAGTGCACCACACCATAGTGCACGGTGCATGGTGAATGGTGGAACTACATCATTCTATTGTGCAAGTTGCATAGTGGAAGTACACTTTACTAAGATAAAAAGTACAAGGTGGATGCTGGGAGTGCGCTATACATTGTTGCACGGTACGTAGTGGAATTCCACTATACCAAGGTACACGGTGCATATTGCCCGGTTGAAGTATAAAATACAAAGGTGAACATTGCGTTGTAGAAATGCTTTGTACCATGGTTCACGAGCCATGGTGTATGGTGGAAGTGTATCGTACCAAGGTTAATTATGAATAATGCATGTTGGAAGTGCACCACACCATAGTGCACGGTGCATGGTGAATGGTGGAACTACATCATTCTATAGTGCAAGTTGCATAGTGGAAGTACACCGTACTAAGATGAAAAGTACAAGGTGGATGTTGGGAGTGCGCTATACATTGTTGCACGGTACGTAGTGGAATTCCACTATACCAAGGTACACGGTGCATATTGCCCGGTTGAAGTATAAAATACAAAGGTGAACATTGCGTTGTAGAAATGCTTTGTACCATGGTTCACGAGCCATGGTGTATGGTGGAAGTGTATCGTACCAAGGTTAATTATGAATAATGCATGTTGGAAGTGCACCACACCATAGTGCACGGTGCATGGTGAATGGTGGAACTACATCATTCTATAGTGCAAGTTGCATAGTGGAAGTACACTGTACTAAGATGAAAAGTACAAGGTGGATGTTGGGAGTGCGCTATACATTGTTGCACGGTACGTAGTGGAATTCCACTATACCAAGGTACACGGTGCATATTGCCCGGTTGAAGTATAAAATACAAAGGTGAACATTGCATTGTAGAAATGCTTTGTACCATGGTGCACGAGCCATGGTGTATGGTGGAAGTGTATCGTACCAAGGTTAATTATGAATAATGCATGTTGGAAGTGCACCACACCATAGTGCACGGTGCATGGTGAATGGTGGAACTACATCATTCTATTATGCAAGTTGCATAGTGGAAGTACATTGTACTAAGATGAAAAGTACAAGCTGGATGCTGGGAGTGTGCTATACATTGTTGCACGGTACGTAGTGGAATTCCACTATACCAAGGTACACGGTGCATATTGCCCGGTTGAAGTATAAAATACAAAGGTGAACATTTGCGTTGTAGAAATGCGTTGTACCATGGTGCACGAGCCATGTTGTATGGTGGAAGTGTATCGTACCAAGGTTAATTATGAATAATGCATGTTGGAAGTGCACCACACCATAGTTCACGGTGCATGGTGAATGGTGGAACTACATCATTCTATTGTGCAAGTTGCATAGTGGAAGTACACTGTACTAAGATGAAAAGTACAAGGTGGATGGTGGGAGTGCGCTATACATTGTTGCACGGTACGTAGTGGAATTCCACTATACCAAGGTACACGGTTCATATTGCCCGGATGAAGTATATAATACAAAGGGGAACATTGCGTTGTAGAAATGCGTTGTACCATGGTTCACGAGCCATGGTGTATGGTGGAAGTGTATCGTACCAAGGTTAATTATGAATAATGCATGTTGGAAGTGCACCACACCATAGTGCACGGTGCATGGTGAATGGTGGAACTACATCATTCTATAGTGCAAGTTGCATAGTGGAAGTACACTGTACTAAGATGAAAAGTACAAGGTGGATGCTGGGAGTGCGCTATACATTGTTGCACGGTACGTAGTGGAATTCCACTATACCAAGGTACACGGTGCATATTGCCCGGTTGAAGTATAAAATACAAAGGTGAACATTGCGTTGTAGAAATGCTTTGTACCATGGTGCACGAGCCATGGTGTATGGTGGAAGTGTATCGTACCAAGGTTAATTATGAATAATGCATGTTGGAAGTGCACCACACCATAGTGCACGGTGCATGGTGAATGGTGGAACTACATCATTCTATTGTGCAAGTTGCATAGTGGAAGTACACTTTACTAAGATGAAAAGTACAAGGTGGATGCGGGAGTGCGCTATACATTGTTGCACGGTACGTAGTGGAATTCCACTATACCAAGGTACACGGTGCATATTGCCCGGTTGAAGTATAAAATACAAAGGTGAACATTGCGTTGTAGAAATGCTTTGTACCATGGTGCACGAGCCATGGTGTATGGTGGAAGTGTATCGTACCAAGGTTAATTATGAATAATGCATGTTGGAAGTGCACCACACCATAGTGCACGGTGCATGGTGAATGGTGGAACTACATCATTCTATTGTGCAAGTTGCATAGTGGAAGTACACTTTACTAAGATAAAAAGTACAAGGTGGATGCTTGGGAGTGCGCTATACATTGTTTCACGGTACGTAGTGGAATTCCACTATACCAAGGTACACGGTGCATATTGCCCGGTTGAAGTATAAAATACAAAGGTGAACATTGTGTTGTAGAAATGCTTTTTACCATGGTGCACGAGCCATGGTGTATGGTGGAAGTGTATCGTACCAAGGTTAATTATGAATAATGCATGTTGGAAGTGCACCGCACCATAGTGCACGGTGCATGGTGAATGGTGGAACTACATCATTCTATTGTGCAAGTTGCATAGTGGAAGTACACTATACTAAGATGAAAAGTACAAGGTGGATGCCGGGAGTGCGCTATACATTGTTGCACGGTACGTAGTGGAATTCCACTATACCAAGGTACACGGTGCATATTGCCCGGTTGAAGTATAAAATACAAAGGTGAACATTGCGTTGTAGAAATGCTTTGTACCATGGTTCACGAGCCATGGTGTATGGTGGAAGTGTATCGTACCAAGGTTAATTATGAATAATGCATGTTGGAAGTGCACCACACCATAGTGCACGGTGCATGGTGAATGGTGGAACTACATCATTCTATAGTGCAAGTTGCATAGTGGAAGTACACTTGTACTAAGATGAAAAGTACAAGGTGGATGTTGGGAGTGCGCTATACATTGTTGCACGGTACGTAGTGGAATTCCACTATACCAAGGTACACGGTGCATATTGCCCGGTTGAAGTATAAAATACAAAGGTGAACATTGCGTTGTAGAAATGCTTTGTACCATGGTTCACGAGCCATGGTGTATGGTGGAAGTGTATCGTACCAAGGTTAATTATGAATAATGCATGTTGGAAGTGCACCACACCATAGTGCACGGTGCATGGTGAATGGTGGAACTACATCATTCTATAGTGCAAGTTGCATAGTGGAAGTACACCGTACTAAGATGAAAAGTACAAGGTGGATGTTGGGAGTGCGCTATACATTGTTGCACGGTACGTAGTGGAATTCCACTATACCAAGGTACACGGTGCATATTGCCCGGTTGAAGTATAAAATACAAAGGTGAACATTGCATTGTAGAAATGCTTTGTACCATGGTGCACGAGCCATGGTGTATGGTGGAAGTGTATCGTACCAAGGTTAATTATGAATAATGCATGTTGGAAGTGCACCACACCATAGTGCACGGTGCATGGTGAATGGTGGAACTACATCATTCTATTATGCAAGTTGCATAGTGGAAGTACACCGTACTAAGATGAAAAGTACAAGGTGGATGCTGGGAGTGTGCTATACATTGTTGCACGGTACGTAGTGGAATTCCACTATACCAAGGTACACGGTGCATATTGCCCGGTTGAAGTATAAAATACAAAGGTGAACATTTGCGTTGTAGAAATGCGTTGTACCATGGTGCACGAGCCATGTTGTATGGTGGAAGTGTATCGTACCAAGGTTAATTATGAATAATGCATGTTGGAAGTGCACCACACCATAGTTCACGGTGCATGGTGAATGGTGGAACTACATCATTCTATTGTGCAAGTTGCATAGTGGAAGTACACTGTACTAAGATGAAAAGTACAAGGTGGATGGTGGGAGTGCGCTATACATTGTTGCACGGTACGTAGTGGAATTCCACTATACCAAGGTACACGGTGCATATTGCCCGGTTGAAGTATAAAATACAAAGGTGAACATTGCGTTGTAGAAATGCTTTGTACCATGGTGCACGAGCCATGGTGTATGGTGGAAGTGTATCGTACCAAGGTTAATTATGAATAATGCATGTTGGAAGTGCACCACACCATAGTGCATGGTGCATGGTGAATGGTGGAACTACATCATTCTATTGTGCAAGTTGCATAGTGGAAGTACACTTTACTAAGATGAAAAGTACAAGGTGGATGCTGGGAGTGCGCTATACATTGTTGCACGGTACGTAGTGGAATTCCACTATACCAAGGTACACGGTGCATATTGCCCGGTTGAAGTATAAAATACAAAGGTGAACATTGCGTTGTAGAAATGCTTTGTACCATGGTGCACGAGCCATGGTGTATGGTGGAAGTGTATCGTACCAAGGTTAATTATGAATAATGCATGTTGGAAGTGCACCACACCATAGTGCACGGTGCATGGTGAATGGTGGAACTACATCATTCTATTGTGCAAGTTGCATAGTGGAAGTACACTTTACTAAGATAAAAAGTACAAGGTGGATGCTGGGAGTGCGCTATACATTGTTTCACGGTACGTAGTGGAATTCCACTATACCAAGGTACACGGTGCATATTGCCCGGTTGAAGTATAAAATACAAAGGTGAACATTGTGTTGTAGAAATGCTTTTTACCATGGTGCACGAGCCATGGTGTATGGTGGAAGTGTATCGTACCAAGGTTAATTATGAATAATGCATGTTGGAAGTGCACCGCACCATAGTGCACGGTGCATGGTGAATGGTGGAACTACATCATTCTATTGTGCAAGTTGCATAGTGGAAGTACACTATACTAAGATGAAAAGTACAAGGTGGATGCTGGGAGTGCGCTATACATTGTTGCACGGTACGTAGTGGAATTCCACTATACCAAGGTACACGGTGCATATTGCCCGGTTGAAGTATAAAATACAAAGGTGAACATTGCGTTGTAGAAATGCTTTGTACCATGGTTCACGAGCCATGGTGTATGGTGGAAGTGTATCGTACCAAGGTTAATTATGAATAATGCATGTTGGAAGTGCACCACACCATAGTGCACGGTGCATGGTGAATGGTGGAACTACATCATTCTATAGTGCAAGTTGCATAGTGGAAGTACACTGTACTAAGATGAAAAGTACAAGGTGGATGTTGGGAGTGCGCTATACATTGTTGCACGGTACGTAGTGGAATTCCACTATACCAAGGTACACGGTGCATATTGCCCGGTTGAAGTATAAAATACAAAGGTGAACATTGCGTTGTAGAAATGCTTTGTACCATGGTTCACGAGCCATGGTGTATGGTGGAAGTGTATCGTACCAAGGTTAATTATGAATAATGCATGTTGGAAGTGCACCACACCATAGTGCACGGTGCATGGTGAATGGTGGAACTACATCATTCTATAGTGCAAGTTGCATAGTGGAAGTACACCGTACTAAGATGAAAAGTACAAGGTGGATGTTGGGAGTGCGCTATACATTGTTGCACGGTACGTAGTGGAATTCCACTATACCAAGGTACACGGTGCATATTGCCCGGTTGAAGTATAAAATACAAAGGTGAACATTGCATTGTAGAAATGCTTTGTACCATGGTGCACGAGCCATGGTGTATGGTGGAAGTGTATCGTACCAAGGTTAATTATGAATAATGCATGTTGGAAGTGCACCACACCATAGTGCACGGTGCATGGTGAATGGTGGAACTACATCATTCTATTATGCAAGTTGCATAGTGGAAGTACACCGTACTAAGATGAAAAGTACAAGGTGGATGCTGGGAGTGTGCTATACATTGTTGCACGGTACGTAGTGGAATTCCACTATACCAAGGTACACGGTGCATATTGCCCGGTTGAAGTATAAAATACAAAGGTGAACATTTGCGTTGTAGAAATGCGTTGTACCATGGTGCACGAGCCATGTTGTATGGTGGAAGTGTATCGTACCAAGGTTAATTATGAATAATGCATGTTGGAAGTGCACCACACCATAGTTCACGGTGCATGGTGAATGGTGGAACTACATCATTCTATTGTGCAAGTTGCATAGTGGAAGTACACCTGTACTAAGATGAAAAGTACAAGGTGGATGGTGGGAGTGCGCTATACATTGTTGCACGGTACGTAGTGGAATTCCACTATACCAAGGTACACGGTTCATATTGCCCGGATGAAGTATATAATACAAAGGGGAACATTGCGTTGTAGAAATGCGTTGTACCATGGTTCACGAGCCATGGTGTATGGTGGAAGTGTATCGTACCAAGGTTAATTATGAATAATGCATGTTGGAAGTGCACCACACCATAGTGCACGGTGCATGGTGAATGGTGGAACTACATCATTCTATAGTGCAAGTTGCATAGTGGAAGTACACTGTACTAAGATGAAAAGTACAAGGTGGATGCGGGAGTGCGCTATACATTGTTGCACGGTACGTAGTGGAATTCCACTATACCAAGGTACACGGTGCATATTGCCCGGTTGAAGTATAAAATACAAAGGTGAACATTGCGTTGTAGAAATGCTTTGTACCATGGTGCACGAGCCATGGTGTATGGTGGAAGTGTATCGTACCAAGGTTAATTATGAATAATGCATGTTGGAAGTGCACCACACCATAGTGCACGGTGCATGGTGAATGGTGGAACTACATCATTCTATTGTGCAAGTTGCATAGTGGAAGTACACTTTACTAAGATAAAAAGTACAAGGTGGATGCTGGGAGTGCGCTATACATTGTTTCACGGTACGTAGTGGAATTCCACTATACCAAGGTACACGGTGCATATTGCCCGGTTGAAGTATAAAATACAAAGGTGAACATTGTGTTGTAGAAATGCTTTTTACCATGGTGCACGAGCCATGGTGTATGGTGGAAGTGTATCGTACCAAGGTTAATTATGAATAATGCATGTTGGAAGTGCACCGCACCATAGTGCACGGTGCATGGTGAATGGTGGAACTACATTATTCTATTGTGCAAGTTGCATAGTGGAAGTACACTATACTAAGATGAAAAGTACAAGGTGGATGCTGGGAGTGCGCTATACATTGTTGCACGGTACGTAGTGGAATTCCACTATACCAAGGTACACGGTGCATATTGCCCGGTTGAAGTATAAAATACAAAGGTGAACATTGCGTTGTAGAAATGCTTTGTACCATGGTTCACGAGCCATGGTGTATGGTGGAAGTGTATCGTACCAAGGTTAATTATGAATAATGCATGTTGGAAGTGCACCACACCATAGTGCACGGTGCATGGTGAATGGTGGAACTACATCATTCTATAGTGCAAGTTGCATAGTGGAAGTACACCGTACTAAGATGAAAAGTACAAGGTGGATGTTGGGAGTGCGCTATACATTGTTGCACGGTACGTAGTGGAATTCCACTATACCAAGGTACACGGTGCATATTGCCCGGTTGAAGTATAAAATACAAAGGTGAACATTGCGTTGTAGAAATGCTTTGTACCATGGTTCACGAGCCATGGTGTATGGTGGAAGTGTATCGTACCAAGGTTAATTATGAATAATGCATGTTGGAAGTGCACCACACCATAGTGCACGGTGCATGGTGAATGGTGGAACTACATCATTCTATAGTGCAAGTTGCATAGTGGAAGTACACCTTGTACTAAGATGAAAAGTACAAGGTGGATGTTGGGAGTGCGCTATACATTGTTGCACGGTACGTAGTGGAATTCCACTATACCAAGGTACACGGTGCATATTGCCCGGTTGAAGTATAAAATACAAAGGTGAACATTGCATTGTAGAAATGCTTTGTACCATGGTGCACGAGCCATGGTGTATGGTGGAAGTGTATCGTACCAAGGTTAATTATGAATAATGCATGTTGGAAGTGCACCACACCATAGTGCACGGTGCATGGTGAATGGTGGAACTACATCATTCTATTATGCAAGTTGCATAGTGGAAGTACACTGTACTAAGATGAAAAGTACAAGCTGGATGCTGGGAGTGTGCTATACATTGTTGCACGGTACGTAGTGGAATTCCACTATACCAAGATACACGGTGCATATTGCCCGGTTGAAGTATAAAATACAAAGGTGAACATTTGCGTTGTAGAAATGCGTTGTACCATGGTGCACGAGCCATGTTGTATGGTGGAAGTGTATCGTACCAAGGTTAATTATGAATAATGCATGTTGGAAGTGCCCCACACCATAGTTCACGGTGCATGGTGAATGGTGGAACTACATCATTCTATTGTGCAAGTTGCATAGTGGAAGTACACTGTACTAAGATGAAAAGTACAAGGTGGATGTTGGGAGTGCGCTATACATTGTTGCACGGTACGTAGTGGAATTCCACTATACCAAGGTACACGGTTCATATTGCCCGGATGAAGTATATAATACAAAGGGGAACATTGCGTTGTAGAAATGCGTTGTACCATGGTTCACGAGCCATGGTGTATGGTGGAAGTGTATCGTACCAAGGTTAATTATGAATAATGCATGTTGGAAGTGCACCACACCATAGTGCACGGTGCATGGTGAATGGTGGAACTACATCATTCTATAGTGCATGTTGCATAGTGGAAGTACACTGTACTAAGATGAAAAGTACAAGGTGGATGCTGGGAGTGCGCTATACATTGTTGCACGGTACGTAGTGGAATTCCACTATACCAAGGTACACGGTGCATATTGCCCGGTTGAAGTATAAAATACAAAGGTGAACATTGCGTTGTAGAAATGCTTTGTACCATGGTGCACGGGCCATGGTGTATGGTGGAAGTGTATCGTACCAAGGTTAATTATGAATAATGCATGTTGGAAGTGCACCACACCATAGTGCACGGTGCATGGTGAATGGTGGAACTACATCATTCTATTGTGCAAGTTGCATAGTGGAAGTACACTTTACTAAGATAAAAAGTACAAGGTGGATGCTGGGAGTGCGCTATACATTGTTTCACGGTACGTAGTGGAATTCCACTATACCAAGGTACACGGTGCATATTGCCCGGTTGAAGTATAAAATACAAAGGTGAACATTGTGTTGTTGAAATGCTTTGTACCATGGTGCACGAGCCATGGTGTATGGTGGAAGTGTATCGTACCAAGGTTAATTATGAATAATGCATGTTGGAAGTGCACCGCACCATAGTGCACGGTGCATGGTGAATGGTGGAACTACATCATTCTATTGTGCAAGTTGCATAGTGGAAGTACACTATACTAAGATGAAAAGTACAAGGTGGATGCTGGGAGTGCGCTATACATTGTTGCACGGTACGTAGTGGAATTCCACTATACCAAGGTACACGGTGCATATTGCCCGGTTGAAGTATAAAATACAAAGGTGAACATTGCGTTGTAGAAATGCTTTGTACCATGGTGCACGAGCCATGGTGTATGGTGGAAGTGTATCGTACCAAGGTTAATTATGAATAATGCATCTTGGAAGTGCACCACACCATAGTGCACGGTGCATGGTGAATGGTGGAACTACATCATTCTATTATGCAAGTTGCATAGTGGAAGTACACTGTACTAAGATGAAAAGTACAAGCTGGATGCTGGGAGTGTGCTATACATTGTTGCACGGTACGTAGTGGAATTCCACTATACCAAGGTACACGGTGCATATTGCCCGGTTGAAGTATAAAATACAAAGGTGAACATTGCGTTGTAGAAATGCGTTGTACCATGGTGCACGAGCCATGTTGTATGGTGGAAGTGTATCGTACCAAGGTTAATTATGAATAATGCATGTTGGAAGTGCACCACACCATAGTGCACGGTGCATGGTGAATGGTGGAACTACATCATTCTATTGTGCAAGTTGCATAGTGGAAGTACACTGTACTAAGATGAAAAGTACAAGGTGGATGCTGGGAGTGCGCTATACATTGTTGCACGGTACGTAGTGGAATTCCACTATACCAAGGTACACGGTTCATATTGCCCGGATGAAGTATATTATACAAAGGGGAACATTGCGTTGTAGAAATGCGTTGTACCATGGTGCACGAGCCATGGTGTATGGTGGAAGTGTATCGTACCAAGGTTAATTATTAATAATGCATGTTGGAAATGCACCATATGGTGCACGGTGCATGGTGAATGGTGGAGCTACATCATTTTATTGTGCAAATTGCATAGTGGAAGTACATTGTACTAAGATGAAAAGTACAAGGTGGATGCTGGAAGTGCGCTATACATTGTTGCACGGTACATAGTGGAATTCCACTATATAAAGGTACACGGTGCATATTGCCCGGTTGAAGTATAAAATACAAAGGTTAACATTGCGTTGTAGAAATGCTTTGTACCATGGTGCACGAGCCATGGTGTATGGTGGAAGTGTATCGTACCAAGGTTAATTATGAATAATGCATGTTGGAAGTGCACCACACCATAGTGCACGGTGCATGGTGAATGGTGGAACTACATCATTCTATTGTGCAAGTTGCATAGTGGAAGTACACTGTACTAAGATGAAAAGTACAAGGTGGATGCTGGGAGTGCGCTATACATTGTTGCACGGTACGTAGTGGAATTCCACTATACCAAGGTACACGGTGCGTATAGTGGAAGTGTATCGTACCAAGGTTAATTATGAATAATGCATGTTGGAAGTGCACCATATGGTGCACGGTGCATGGTGAATGTTGGAGCTACATCATTCTATTGTGCAAGTTGCATCGTGGAAGTACACTGTACTAAGATGAAAAGTACAAGGTGGATGCTGGGAGTGCACTATACATTGTTGCACGGTACGTAGTGGAATTCCACTATACCAAGGTACACGGTGCGTATGGTCGAAGTGTATCGTACCAAGGTTAATTATGAATAATGCATGTTGGAAGTGCACCACACCATAGTGCACGGTGCATGGTGAATGGTGGAACTACATCATTCTATTGTGCAAGTTGCATAGTGGAAGTACACTGTACTAAGATGAAAAGTACAAGGTGGATGCTGGGAGTGCGCTATACATTGTTGCAAGGTACGTAGTGGAATTCCACTATACCAAGGTACACGGTGCATATTGCCCGGTTGAAGTATAAAATACAAAGGTGAACATTGCGTTGTAGAAATGCTTTGTACCATGGTGCACGAGCCATGGTGTATGGTGGAAGTGTATCGTAGCAAGGTTAATTATGAATAATGCATGTTGGAAGTGCACCACACCATAGTGCACGGTGCATGGTGAATGGTGGAACTACATCATTCTATTGTGCAAGTTGCATAGTGGAAGTACACTGTACTAAGATGAAAAGTACAAGGTGGATGTTGGGAGTGCGCTATACATTGTTGCACGGTACGTAGTGGAATTCCACTATACCAAGGTACACGGTGTATATTGCCCGGTTGAAGTATAAAATACAAAGGTGAACATTGCGTTGTAGAAATGCTTTGTACCATGGTGCACGAGCCATGGTGTATGGTGGAAGAGTATCGTACCAAGGTTAATTATGAATAATGCATGTTGGAAGTGCACCACACCATAGTGCACGGTGCATGGTGAATGGTGGAACTACATCATTCTATAGTGCAAGTTGCATAGTGGAAGTACACTGTACTAAGATGAAAAGTACAAGGTGGATGTTTGGAGTGCGCTATACATTGTTGCACGGTACGTAGTGGAATTCCACTATACCAAGGTACACGGTACATATTGCCAGGTTGAAGTATAAAATACAAAGGTGAACATTGCGTTGTAGAAATGCTTTGTACCATGGTTCACGAGCCATGGTGTATGGTGGAAGTGTATTGTACCAAGGTTAATTATGAATAATGCATGTTGGAAGTGCACCACACCATAGTGCACGGTGCATGGTGAATGGTGGAACTACATCATTCTATTGTGCAAGTTGCATAGTGGAAGTACACTGTACTAAGATGAAAAGTACAAGGTGGATGTTGGGAGTGCGCTATACATTGTTGCACGGTACGTAGTGGAATTCCACTATACCAAGGTACACGGTGTATATTGCCCGGTTGAAGTATAAAATACAAAGGTGAACATTGCGTTGTAGAAATGCTTTGTACCATGGTGCACGAGCCATGGTGTATGGTGGAAGTGTATCGTACCAAGGTTAATTATGAATAATGCATGTTGGAAGTGCACCACACCATAGTGCACGGTGCATGGTGAATGGTGGAACTACATCATTCTATAGTGCAAGTTGCATAGTGGAAGTACACTGTACTAAGATGAAAAGTACAAGGTGGATGTTTGGAGTGCGCTATACATTGTTGCACGGTACGTAGTGGAATTCCACTATACCAAGGTACACGGTGCATATTGCCCGGTTGAAGTATAAAATACAAAGGTGAACATTGCGTTGTAGAAATGCATTGTACCATGGTTCACGAGCCATGTTGTATGGTGGAAGTGTATCGTACCAAGGTTAATTATGTATAATGCATGTTGGAAGTGCACCACACCATAGTGCACGGTGCATGGTGAATGGTGGAACTACATCATTCTATTGTGCAAGTTGCATAGTGGAAGTACACTGTACTAAGATGAAAAGTACAAGGTGGATGCTGGGAGTGCGCTATACATTGTTGCACGGTACGTAGTGGAATTCCACTATACCAAGGTACACGGTGCATATTGCCCGGTTGAAGTATAAAATACAAAGGTGAACATTGCGTTGTAGAAATGCTTTGTACCATGGTGCACGATCCATGGTGTATGGTGGAAGTGTATCGTACCAAGGTTAATTATTAATAATGCATATTGGAAGTGCACCATATGGTGCACGGTGCATGGTGAATGGTGGAGCTACATCATTTTATTGTGCAAATTGCATAGTGGAAGTACATTGTACTAAGATGAAAAGTACAAGGTGGATGCTGGAAGTGCGCTATACATTGTTGCACGGTACATAGTGGAATTCCACTATATAAAGGTACACGGTGCATATTGCCCGGTTGAAGTATAAAATACAAAGGTTAACATTGCGTTGTAGAAATGCTTTGTACCATAGTGCACGAGCCGTGGTGTATGGTGGAAGTGAATCGTACCAAGGTTAATTATGAATAATGCATGTTGGAAGTGCACCACACCATAGTGCACGGTGCATGGTGAATGGTGGAACTACATCATTCTATTGTGCAAGTTGCATAGTGGAAGTACACTGTACTAAGATAAAAAGTACAAGGTGGATGCTGGGAGTGCGCTATACATTGTTTCACGGTACGTAGTGGAATTCCACTATACCAAGGTACACGGTGCATATTGCCCGGTTGAAGTATAAAATACAAAGGTGAACATTGCGTTGTAGAAATGCTTTGTACCATGGTGCACGAGCCATGGTGTATGGTGGAAGTGTATCGTACCAAGGTTAATTATTAATAATGCATATTGGAAGTGCACCATATGGTGCACGGTGCATGGTGAATGGTGGAGCTACATCATTTTATTGTGCAAATTGCATAGTGGAAGTACATTGTTCTAAGATGAAAAGTACAAGGTGGATGCTGGAAGTGCGCTATACATTGTTGCACGGTACATAGTGGAATTCCACTATATAAAGGTACACGGTGCATATTGCCCGGTTGAAGTATAAAATACAAAGGTTAACATTGCGTTGTAGAAATGCTTTGTACCATGGTGCACGAGCCATGGTGTATGGTGGAAGTTTATCGTACCAAGGTTAATTATGAATAATGCATGTTGGAAGTGCACCATACCATAGTGCACGGTGCATGGTGAATGGTGGAACTAAATCATTTTATTGTGCAAGGTGCATAGTGGAAGTACACTGTACTAAGATGAAAAGTACAAGGTGGATGTTGGATGGGCGCTACACATTGTTGCACGGTACATAGTGGAATTGCACCATACCAAGGTACATGGTGCATATTGCCCGGTTGAAGTATAAAATACAAAGGTGAACATTACGTTGTAGAAATGCTTTGTACCATGGTGCACGAGCCATGGTGTATGGTGGAAGTGTATCGTACCAAGGTTAATTATGAATAATGCATGTTGGAAGTGCACCACGCCATAGTGCACGGTGCATGGTGAATGGTGGAACTACATCATTCTATTGTGAAAGTTGCATAGTGGAAGTACACTGTACTAAGATAAAAAGTACAAGGTGGATGCTGGGAGTGCGCTATACATTGTTGCACGGTACGTAGTGGAATTCCACTATACCAAGGTACACGGTGCATATTGCCCGGTTGAAGTATAAAATACAAAGGTGAACATCGCGTTGTAAAAATGCTTTGTACCATGGTGCACGAGCCATGGTGTATGGTGGAAGTGTATCGTACCAAGGTTAATTATTAATAATGCATATTGGAAGTGCACCATATGGTGCACGGTGCATGGGGAATGGTGGAGCTACATCATTTTATTGTGCAAATTGCATAGTGGAAGTACATTGTACTAAGATGAAAAGTACAAGGTGGATATGGAAGTGCGCTATACATTGTTGCACGGTACATAGTGGAATTGCACTATACAAGGTACACGGTGCATATTGCCCGGTTGAAGTATAAAATACAAAGGTTAACATTACGTTGTAGAAATGCGTTGTACCATGGTGCACGAGCCATGGTGTCTGGTGGAAGTGTATCGTACCAAGGATAATTACGAATAATCCATGTTGGAAATACACCACACCATAGTGCATGGTGCATGGTAAATGGTGGAACTACATCATTCTATTGTCCAAGTTGCATAGTGGAAGTACACTGTACTAAGATGAAAAGTACAAGGTGGATGTTGTGAGTGCGCTATACATAGTTGCACGGTACATAGTGTAATTCCACTATACCAAGGTACAGGGTGCATATTGCTCGGTCGAAGTATAAAATACAAAGGTGAACATTGCGTTGTAGAAATGCGTTGTACCACGGTGCACGAGCCATGGTGTATGGTGGAAGTGTACCGTACCAAGGTTAATTATGAATAATGCATGTTGGAAGTGCACCACACCATAGTGCACGGTGCATGGTCAATGGTGGAACTACATCATTCTATTGTGCAAGTTGCATAGTGGAAGTACACTGTACTAAGATGAAAATTACAAGGTGGATGCTGGGAGTGCGCTATACATTGTTGCACGGTACGTAGTGGAATTCCACTATACCAAGGTACACGGTGCATATTGCCCGGTTGAAGTATAAAATACAAAGGTGAACATTGCGTTGTAGAAATGCTTTGTACCATGGTGCACGAGCCATGGTGTATGGTGGATGTGTATCGTACCAAGGTCATTTATGAATAATGTATGTTGGATGTGCACCATACCATAGTGCACGGTGTGGAACTACATCATTCTATTATGCAAGGTGCATAGTGGAAGTACACTATCCTAAGATGAAAAGTACAGGGTGGATGTTGGGAGTGCGGTATACATAGTTGCACGGTACATAATGGAATTGTAATATACCAAGGTACACGGTGCATATTGCACGGTTGAAGTACAAAATACAAAGGTGAACATTGAGTTGTAGAAATGCGCTGTACCAAGGTGCACGAGCCATGGTATATGGTGGAAGTGCATCGTGCCAAGGTCAATTGTGCAAAATGCATATTGGAAGTACACCATACCATAGTGCACGGTGCATGGTGAATGGTGGAACTACATCATTTTATTGTGCAAGGTGCATAGTGGACGTACACTGTACTAAGATGAAAAGTACAAGGTGGATGCTGGATGGGCGCTATACATTGTTGCACGGTACATAGTGGAATTGCAACATACCAAGGTACATGGTGCATATTGCCCGGTTGAAGTATAAAATACAAAGGTGAACATTGCATTGTAGAAATCCGTTGTACCATGGTGCACGAGCCATGGTGTATGATGGAAGTGCATCGTACCAAGGTCAATTATGAATAATGCATGTTGGAAGTGCGCCACACAAAAGTGCACGGTGCATGGTGAATGGTGGAACTACATCATTCTATTGTGCAAGTTGCATAGTGGAAGTACACTATACTAGGATGAAAAGTACAAGGTGGATGCCGGGAGTGCGCTATACATAGTTGCACGGTACATAGTGGAATTGCACTATACCAAGGTACATGGTGCATATTGCATGGTTATAGTATAAAATACAAAGCCAAACAATGCATAGTTGAAATGCGTTGTACCAAGATGCACGAGCCATGGTGTATGGTGGAATTGGATCATACCAAGGTCATTTATGAATAATGTATGTTGGATGTGCACCATACAATAGTGCACAGTGTGGAACTACATCATTCTATTATGCAAGGTGCATAGTGGAAGTACACTATCCTAAGATGAAAAGTACAAGGTGGATGTTGGGAGTGCGGTATACATAGTTGCACGGTACATAATGGAATTGTAATATACCAAGGTACACGGTGCATATTGCACGGTTGAAGTATAAAACACAAAGGTAAACATTGCGTTGGAGAAATGCGCTGTACCTCGGTGCACGAGCCATGGTGTATGATGAAAGTGCATCGTACCATGTTCAATTATGAATAATGCATGTTGGAAGTGCACCACACCATAGTGCACGGTGCATGGTGAATGGTGGAATTACATCATTCTATTATGCAAGGTGCATAGTTGAAGTACACTGTACTAAGATGAAAAACAGAAGGTGGATGGTGGGAGTGCGCTATATATAGTTGCACGGTACATAGTGGAATTGTTCTATACCAAGGTACGCGGTGCATATTGCATAGTTGAAGTATAAAATACAAAGGTGAACATTGCATAATAGAAATGCACTGTCCCAAGGTGCACGAGCCATAAGGTATGGTGGAAGTGCATCGTGCCAAGGTCAATTGTGCAAAATGCATATTGGAAGTACACCATACCATAATGCACGGTGCATAGTGAATGGTGGAACTACATCATTTTATTGTGCAAGGTGCATAGTGGACGTACACTGTACTAAGATGAAAAGTACAAGGTGGATGCTGGATGGGCGCTATACATTGTTGCACGGTACATAGTGGAATTGCACCATACCAAGGTACATGGTGCATATTGCCCGGTTGAAGTATAAAATACAAAGGTGAACATTGCATTGTAGAAATCCGTTGTACCATGGTGCACGAGCCATGGTGTATGATGGAAGTGCATCGTACCAAGGTCAATTATGAATAATGCATGTTGGAAGTGCGCCACACAAAAGTGCACGGTGCATGGTGAATGGTGGAACTACATCATTCTATTGTGCAAGTTGCATAGTGGAAGTACACTATACTAGGATGAAAAGTACAAGGTGGATGCTGGGAGTGCGCTATATATAGTTGCACGGTACATAGTGGAATTGCACTATACCAAGGTACATGGTGCATATTGCATGGTTATAGTATAAAATACAAAGCCAAACAATGCATAGTTGAAATGCGTTGTACCAAGATGCACGAGCCATGGTGTATGGTGGAATTGGATCATACCAAGGTCATTTATGAATAATGTATGTTGGATGTGCACCATACAATAGTGCACAGTGTGGAACTACATCATTCTATTATGCAAGGTGCATAGTGGAAGTACACTATCCTAAGATGAAAAGTACAAGGTGGATGCTGGGAGTGCGGTATACATAGTTGCACGGTACATAATGGAATTGTAATATACCAAGGTACACGGTGCATATTGCACGGTTGAAGTATAAAACACAAAGGTAAACATTGCGTTGGAGAAATGCGCTGTACCTAGGTGCACGAGCCATGGTGTATGATGAAAGTGCATCGTACCATGTTCAATTATGAATAATGCATGTTGGAAGTGCACCACACCATAGTGCACGGTGCATGGTGAATGGTGGAATTACATCATTCTATTATGCAAGGTGCATAGTTGAAGTACACTGTACTAAGATGAAAAACGAAGGTGGATGGTGGGAGTGCGCTATATATAGTTGCACGGTACATAGTGGAATTGTTCTATACCAAGGTACGCGGTGCATATTGCATAGTTGAAGTATAAAATACAAAGGTGAACATTGCATAATAGAAATGCACTGTCCCAAGGTGCACGAGCCATAAGGTATGGTGGAAGTGCATCGTGCCAAGGTCAATTGTGCAAAATGCATATTGGAAGTACACCATACCATAGTGCACGGTGCATGGTGAATGGTGGAACTACATCATTTTATTGTGCAAGGTGCATAGTGGACGTACACTGTACTAAGATGAAAAGTACAAGGTGGATGCTGGATGGGCGCTATACATTGTTGCACGGTACATAGTGGAATTGCACCATACCAAGGTACATGGTGCATATTGCCCGGTTGAAGTATAAAATACAAAGGTGAACATTGCATTGTAGAAATCCGTTGTACCATGGTGCACGAGCCATGGTGTATGATGGAAGTGCATCGTACCAAGGTCAATTATGAATAATGCATGTTGGAAGTGCGCCACACAAAAGTGCACGGTGCATGGTGAATGGTGGAACTACATCATTCTATTGTGCAAGTTGCATAGTGGAAGTACACTATACTAGGATGAAAAGTACAAGGTGGATGCTGGGAGTGCGCTATACATAGTTGCACGGTACATAGTGGAATTGCACTATACCAAGGTACATGGTGCATATTGCATGGTTATAGTATAAAATACAAAGCCAAACAATGCATAGTTGAAATGCTTTGTACCAAGATGCACGAGCCATGGTGTATGGTGGAATTGGATCATACCAAGGTCATTTATGAATAATGTATGTTGGATGTGCACCATACAATAGTGCACGAGTGTGGAACTACATCATTCTATTATGCAAGGTGCATAGTGGAAGTACACTATCCTAAGATGAAAAGTACAAGGTGGATGCTGGGAGTGCGGTATACATAGTTGCACGGTACATAATGGAATTGTAATATACCAAGGTACACGGTGCATATTGCACGGTTGAAGTATAAAACACAAAGGTAAACATTGCGTTGGAGAAATGCGCTGTACCTAGGTGCACGAGCCATGGTGTATGATGAAAGTGCATCGTACCATGTTCAATTATGAATAATGCATGTTGGAAGTGCACCACACCATAGTGCACGGTGCATGGTGAATGGTGGAATTACATCATTCTATTATGCAAGGTGCATAGTTGAAGTACACTGTACTAAGATGAAAAACGAAGGTGGATGGTGGGAGTGCGCTATATATAGTTGCACGGTACATAGTGGAATTGTTCTATACCAAGGTACGCGGTGCATATTGCATAGTTGAAGTATAAAATACAAAGGTGAACATTGCATAATAGAAATGCACTTTACCAAGGTGCACGAGCCATAGTGTATGGTGGAAGTGCATCGTGCCAAGGTCAATTGTGCAAAATGCATATTGGAAGTACACCATACCATAGTCCACGGTGCATGGTGAATGGTGGAACTATATTATTTTATTGTGCAAGGTGCATAGTGGAAGTACACTATACTAAGATGAAAAGTACAAGGTGGATGCTGGATGGGCGCTATACATTGTTGCATGGTACATAGTGGAATTGCACCATACCAAGGTACATGGTGCATATTGCACGGTTGAAGTATAAAATTCAAAGATGAACATTGCATTGTAGAAATGCGCTGTACCATAGTGCACGAGCCATGGTGTATGATGGAAATGCATCGTACCAAGGTCAATTATGAATAATGCATGTTGGAAGTGCACCACACAAAAGTGCACGGTGCATGGTGAATGGTTGAACTACATCATTCTATAGTGCAAGTTGCACAGTGGAAGTACACTGTACTAGGATGAAAAGTACAAGGTGGATGCTGGGAGTGCGCTATACATAGTTGCACAGTACATAGTGGAATTGCACTATACCAAGGTACATGGTGCATATTGCATGGTTAAAGTATGAAATACAAAGCCAAACATTGCATAGTAGAAATGCGATGTACCAAGATGCACGAGCCATGGTGTATTGTGGAATTGCATCGTACCAAGGTCATTTATGAATAATGTATGTTGGATGTGCACCATACCATAGTGCACGGTGTGGAACTACATCATTCTATTATGCAAGGTGCATAGTGGAAGTACACTATCCTAAGATAAAAAGTACAAGGTGGATGCTGGGAGTGCGGTATACATAGTTGCACGGTATATAATGGAATTGTAATATACCAAGGTACACGGTACATATTGCACGGTTGAAGTATAAAACACAAAGGTGAACGTTGCGTAAGAGAAATGCGCTGTACCTAGGTGCACGAGCCATGGTGTATGATGGAAGTGCATCGTACCAAGGTCAATTATGAATAATGCATGTTGGAAGTGCACCACACCACAGTGCACGGTGCATGGTGAATGGCGGAACTACATCATTCTATTATGCAAGGTGCATAGTTGAAGTACACTGTACTAAGATGAAAAGCAGAAGGTGGATGGTGGGAGTGCGCTATATATAGTTGCACGGTACATAGTGGAATTGTTCTATACCAAGGTACGCGGTGCATATTGCATAGTTGAAGTATAAAATACAAAGGTGAACATTGCATAATAGAAATGCACTGTACCAAGGTGCACGAGCCATAGTGTATGGTGGAAGTGCATCGTGCCAAGGTCAATTGTACAAAATGCATATTGGAAGTACACCATACCATAGTGCACGGTGCATGGTGAATGGTGGAACTAAATCATTTTATTGTGCAAGGTGCATAGTGGAAGTACACTGTACTAAGATGAAAAGTACAAGGTGGATGTTGGATGGGCGCTACACATTGTTGCACGGTACATAGTGGAATTGCACCATACCAAGGTACATGGTGCATATTGCCCGGTTGAAGTATAAAATACAAAGGTGAACATTGCATTGTAGAAATGCGCTGTACCATGGTGCACGAGCCATGGTCTATTGTGGAATTGCATCGTACCAAGGTCATTTATGAAAAATGTATGTTGGATGTGCACCATACCATAGTGCACGGTGTGGAACTATATCATTCTATTATGCAAGGTGCATAGTGGAAGTACACTATACTAGGATGAAAAGTACAAGGTGGATGCTGGGAGTGCGCTATACATAGTTGCACGGTACATAGTGGAATTGCACTATACCAAGGTACATGGTGCATATTGCATGGTTAAAGTATGAAATACAAAGCCAAACATTGCATAGTAGAAATGCGATGTACCAAGATGCACGAGCCATGGTGTATTGTGGAATTGCATCGTACCAAGGTCATTTATGAATAATGTATGTTGGATGTGCACCATACCATAGTGCACGGTGTGGAACTACATCATTCTATTATGCAAGGTGCATAGTGGAATTACACTATCCTAAGATAAAAAGTACAAGGTGGATGCTGGGAGTGTGGTATACATAGTTGCACGTTACATAATGGAATTGTAATATACCAAGGTACACAGTGCATATTGCACGGTTGATGTATAAAACACAAAGGTGAACATTGCATAGGAGAAAGGCGCTGTACCTAGGTGCACGAGCCATGGTGTATGATGGAAGTGCATCGTACCAAGGTCAATTATGAATAATGCATGTTGGAAGTGCACCACACCACAGTGCACGGTGCATGGTGAATGGTGGAACTACATCATTCTATTATGCAAGGTGCATAGTTGAAGTACACTGTACTAAGATAAAAAGCAGAAGGTTGATGGTGGGAGTGTGCTATATATAGTTGCACGGTACATAGTGGAATTGTTCTATACCAAGGTACGCGGTGCATATTGCATAGTTGAAGTATAAAATACAAAGGTGAACATTGCATAATAGAAATGCACTGTACCAAGGTGCACGAGCCATAGTGTATGGTGGAAGTGCATCGTGCCAAGGTCAATTGTGCAAAATGCATATTGGAAGTGCACCATACCATAGTGCACGGTGCATGGTGAATGGTGGAACTGCATCATTTTTTTGTGCAAGGTGCATAGTGAAAGTACACTGTACTAAGATGAAAAGTACAAGGTCGATTCTGGATGGGCGCTATACATTGTTGCACGGTACATAGTGGAATTGCACCATACCAAGGTACATGGTGCATATTGCCCGGTTGAAGTATAAAATACAAAGGTGAACATTGCATTGTAGAAATCCGTCGTACCATGGTGCACGAGCCATGGTGTATGATGGAAGTGCATCGTACCAAGGTCAATTATGAATAATGCATGTTGGAAGTGCGCCACACAAAAGTGCACGGTGCATGGTGAATGGTGGAACTACATCATTCTATTGTGCAAGTTGCATAGTGGAAGTACACTGTACTAGGATGAAAAGTACAAGGTGGATGCTGGGAGTGCGCTATACATAGTTGCACGGTACATAGTGGAATTGCACTATAACAAGGTACAAGGTGCATATGGTTAAAGTATGAAATACAAAGCCAAACATTGCATGGTAGAAATGCGATGTACCAAGATGCACGAGCCATGGTGTATTGTGGAATTGCATCGTACCAAGGTCATTTATGAATAATGTATGTTGGATGTGCACCATACCATAGTGCACGGTGTGGAACTACATCATTCTATTATGCAAGGTGCATAGTGGAAGTACACTATCCTAAGATAAAAAGTACATGGTGGATGCTGGGAGTGCGGTATACATAGTTGCACGGTACATAATGGAATTGTAATATACCAAGGTACACGGTACATATTGCACGGTTGAAGTATAAAACACAAAGGTGAACGTTGCGTAGGAGAAATGCACTGTACCTAGGTGCACGAGCCATGGTGTATGATGGAAGTGCATTGTACCAAGGTCAATTATGAATAATGCATGTTGGAAGTGCACCACACCACAGTGCACGGTGCATGGTGAATGGTGGAACTACATCATTCTATTATGCAAGGTGCATAGTTGAAGTACATTGTACTAAGATGAAAAGCAGAAGGTGGATGGTGGGAGTGCGCTATATATAGTTGCACGGTACATAGTGGAATTGTTCTATACCAAGGTACGCGGTGCATATTGCATAGTTGAAGTATAAAATAAAAAGGTGAACATTGCATAATAGAAATGCACTGTACCAAGGTGCACGAGCCATAGTGTATGGTGGAAGTGCATCGTGCCAAGGTCAATTGTGCAAAATGCATATTGGAAGTACACCATACCATAGTGCACGGTGCATGGTGAATGGTGGAACTACATCATTTTATTGTGCAAGGTGCATAGTGGAAGTACACTGTACTAAGATGAAAAGTACAAGGTGGATGCTGGATGGGCGCTACACATTGTTGAACGGTACATAGTGGAATTGCACCATACTAAGGTACATGGTGCATATTGCCCGGTTGAAGTATAAAATACAAAGGTGAACATTGCATTGTCGAAATGCGCTGTACCATGGTGCACGAGCCATGGTGGATGATGGAAGTGCATCGTACCAAGGTCAATTATGAATAATGCATGTTGGAAGTGCACCACACAAAAGTGCACGGTGCATGGTGAATGGTGGAACTACATCATTCTATAGTGCAAGTTGCATAGTGGAAGTACACTTTACTAGGATGAAAAGTACAAGGTGGATGCTGGGAGTGCGCTATAGATAGTTGCACGGTACATAGTGGAATTGCACTATACCAAGGTACATGGTGCATATTGCATGGTTAAAGTATAAAATACAAAGCCAAACATTGCATAGTAGAAATGCGATGTACCAAGATGCACGAGCCATGGTGTATTGTGGAATTGCATCGTACCAAGGTCATTTATGAATAATGTATGTTGGATGTGCACCATACCATAGTGCACGGTGTGGAACTACATCATTCTATTATGCAAGGTGCATAGTGGAAGTACACTATCCTAAGATAAAAAGTACAAGGTGGATGCCGGGAGTGTGGTATACATAGTTGCACGTTACATAATGGAATTGTAATATACCAAGGTACACGGTGCATATTGCACGGTTGAAGTATAAAACACAAAGGTGAACATTGCATAGGAGAAAGGCGCTGTACCTATGTGCACGAGCCATGGTGTATGATGGAAGTGCATCGTACCAAGGTCAATTATGAATAATGCATGTTGGAAGTGCACCACACAAAAGTGCACGGTGCATGGTGAATGGTGGAACTACATCATTCTATTGTGCAAGTTGCATAGTGGAAGTACACTGTACTAGGATGAAAAGTACAAGGTGGATGTTGGGAGTGCGCTATACATAGTTGCACGGTACATAGTGGAATTGCACTATACCAAGGTACATGGTGCATATTGCATGGTTAAAGTATGAAATACAAAGCCAAACATTGCATAGTAGAAATGCGATGTACCAAGATGCACGAGCCATGGTGTATTGTGGAATTGCATCGAACCAAGGTCATTTATGAATAATGTATGTTGGATGTGCACCATACCATAGTGCACGGTGTGGAACTACATCATTCTATTATGCAAGGTGCATAGTGGAAGTACACTATCCTAAGATAAAAAGTACATGGTGGATGCTGGGGAGTGCGGTATACATAGTTGCACGGTACATAATGGAATTGTAATATACCAAGGTACACGGTACATATTGCACGGTTGAAGTATAAAACACAAAGGTGAACGTTGCGTAGGAGAAATGCGCTGTACCTAGGTGCACGAGCTATGGTGTATGATGGAAGTGCATCGTACCAAGGTCAATTATGAATAATGCATGTTGGAAGTGCACCACAGCACAGTGCACGGTGCATGGTGAATGGTGGAACTACATCATTCTATTATGCAAGGTGCATAGTTGAAGTACATTGTACTAAGATGAAAAGCAGAAGGTGGATGGTGGGAGTGCGCTATATATAGTTGCACGGTACATAGTGGAATTGTTCTATACCAAGGTACGCGGTGCATATTGCATAGTTGAAGTATAAAATACAAAGGTGAACATTGCATAATAGAAATGCACTGTACCAAGGTGCACGAGCCATAGTGTATGGTGGAAGTGCATCGTGCCAAGGTCAATTGTGCAAAATGCATATTGGAAGTACACCATACCATAGTGCACGGTGCATGGTGAATGGTGGAACTACATCATTTTATTGTGCAAGGTGCATAGTGGAAGTACACTGTACTAAGATGAAAAGTACAGGGTGGATGCTGGATGGGCGCTACACATTGTTGAACGGTACATAGTGGAATTGCACCATACCAAGGTACATGGTGCATATTGCCCGGTTGAAGTATAAAATACAAAGGTGAACATTGCATTGTAGAAATGCGCTGTACCATGGTGCACGAGCCATGGTGGATGATGGAAGTGCATCGTACCAAGGTCAATTATGAATAATGCATGTTGGAAGTGCACCACACAAAAGTGCACGGTGCATGGTGAATGGTGGAACTACATCATTCTATAGTGCAAGTTGCATAGTGGAAGTACACTGTACTGGGATGAAAAGTACAAGGTGGATGCTGGGAGTGCGCTATACATAGTTGCACGGTACATAGTGGAATTGCACTATACCAAGGTACATGGTGCATATTGCATGGTTAAAGTATAAAATACAAAGCCAAACATTGCATAGTAGAAATGCGATGTACCAAGATGCACGAGCCATGGTGTATTGTGGAATTGCATCGTACCAAGGTCATTTATGAATAATGTATGTTGGATGTGCACCATACCATAGTGCACGGTGTGGAACTACATCATTCTATTATGCAAGGTGCATAGTGGAAGTACACTATCCTAAGATAAAAAGTACAAGGTGGATGCTGGGAGTGTGGTATACATAGTTGCACGTTACATAATGGAATTGTAATATACCAAGGTACACGGTGCATATTGCACGGTTGAAGTATAAAACACAAAGGTGAACATTGCATAGGAGAAAGGCGCTGTACCTATGTGCACGAGCCATGGTGTATGATGGAAGTGCATCGTACCAAGGTCAATTATGAATAATGCATGTTGGAAGTTCACCACACCACAGTGCACGGTGCATGGTGGATGGTGGAACTACATCATTCTATTATGCAAGGTGCATAGTTGAAGTACACTGTACTAAGATGAAAAGCAGAAGGTGGATGGTGGGAGTGCGCTATATATAGTAGCACGGTACATAGTGGAATTGTTCTATACCAAGGTACGCGGTGCATATTGCATAGTTGAAGTATAAAATAAAAAGGTGAACATTGCATAATAGAAATGCACTGTACCAAGGTGCACGAGCCATAGTGTATGGTGGAAGTGCATCGTGCCAAGGTCAATTGTGCAAAATGCATATTGGAAGTACACCATACCATAGTGCACGGTGCATGGTGAATGGTGGAACTACATCATTTTATTGTGCAAGGTGCATAGTGGAAGTACACTGTACTAAGATGAAAAGTACAAGGTGGATGCTTGGATGGGCGCTACACATTGTTGAACGGTACATAGTGGAATTGCACCATACTAAGGTACATGGTGCATATTGCCCGGTTGAAGTATAAAATACAAAGGTGAACATTGCATTGTCGAAATGCGCTGTACCATGGTGCACGAGCCATGGTGGATGATGGAAGTGCATCGTACCAAGGTCAATTATGAATAATGCATGTTGGAAGTGCACCACACAAAAGTGCACGGTGCATGGTGAATGGTGGAACTACATCATTCTATAGTGCAAGTTGCATAGTGGAAGTACACTTTACTAGGATGAAAAGTACAAGGTGGATGCTGGGAGTGCGCTATAGATAGTTGCACGGTACATAGTGGAATTGCACTATACCAAGGTACATGGTGCATATTGCATGGTTAAAGTATAAAATACAAAGCCAAACATTGCATAGTAGAAATGCGATGTACCAAGATGCACGAGCCATGGTGTATTGTGGAATTGCATCGTACCAAGGTCATTTATGAATAATGTATGTTGGATGTGCACCATACCATAGTGCACGGTGTGGAACTACATCATTCTATTATGCAAGGTGCATAGTGGAAGTACACTATCCTAAGATAAAAAGTACAAGGTGGATGCTGGGAGTGTGGTATACATAGTTGCACGTTACATAATGGAATTGTAATATACCAAGGTACACGGTGCATATTGCACGGTTGAAGTATAAAACACAAAGGTGAACATTGCATAGGAGAAAGGCGCTGTACCTATGTGCACGAGCCATGGTGTATGATGGAAGTGCATCGTACCAAGGTCAATTATGAATAATGCATGTTGGAAGTGCACCACACAAAAGTGCACGGTGCATGGTGAATGGTGGAACTACATCATTCTATTGTGCAAGTTGCATAGTGGAAGTACACTGTACTAGGATGAAAAGTACAAGGTGGATGTTGGGAGTGCGCTATACATAGTTGCACGGTACATAGTGGAATTGCACTATACCAAGGTACATGGTGCATATTGCATGGTTAAAGTATGAAATACAAAGCCAAACATTGCATAGTAGAAATGCGATGTACCAAGATGCACGAGCCATGGTGTATTGTGGAATTGCATCGAACCAAGGTCATTTATGAATAATGTATGTTGGATGTGCACCATACCATAGTGCACGGTGTGGAACTACATCATTCTATTATGCAAGGTGCATAGTGGAAGTACACTATCCTAAGATAAAAAGTACATGGTGGATGCTTTGGAGTGCGGTATACATAGTTGCACGGTACATAATGGAATTGTAATATACCAAGGTACACGGTACATATTGCACGGTTGAAGTATAAAACACAAAGGTGAACGTTGCGTAGGAGAAATGCGCTCTGTACCTAGGTGCACGAGCTATGGTGTATGATGGAAGTGCATCGTACCAAGGTCAATTATGAATAATGCATGTTGGAAGTGCACCACAGCACAGTGCACGGTGCATGGTGAATGGTGGAACTACATCATTCTATTATGCAAGGTGCATAGTTGAAGTACATTGTACTAAGATGAAAAGCGAAAGGTGGATGGTGGGAGTGCGCTATATATAGTTGCACGGTACATAGTGGAATTGTTCTATACCAAGGTACGCGGTGCATATTGCATAGTTGAAGTATAAAATACAAAGGTGAACATTGCATAATAGAAATGCACTGTACCAAGGTGCACGAGCCATAGTGTATGGTGGAAGTGCATCGTGCCAAGGTCAATTGTGCAAAATGCATATTGGAAGTACACCATACCATAGTGCACGGTGCATGGTGAATGGTGGAACTACATCATTTTATTGTGCAAGGTGCATAGTGGAAGTACACCGTACTAAGATGAAAAGTACAAGGTGGATGCTGGATGGGCGCTACACATTGTTGAACGGTACATAGTGGAATTGCACCATACCAAGGTACATGGTGCATATTGCCCGGTTGAAGTATAAAATACAAAGGTGAACATTGCATTGTAGAAATGCGCTGTACCATGGTGCACGAGCCATGGTGGATGATGGAAGTGCATCGTACCAAGGTCAATTATGAATAATGCATGTTGGAAGTGCACCACACAAAAGTGCACGGTGCATGGTGAATGGTGGAACTACATCATTCTATAGTGCAAGTTGCATAGTGGAAGTACACCGTACCGGATGAAAAGTACAAGGTGGATGCCGGGAAGTGCGCTATACATAGTTGCACGGTACATAGTGGAATTGCACTATACCAAGGTACATGGTGCATATTGCATGGTTAAAGTATAAAATACAAAGCCAAACATTGCATAGTAGAAATGCGATGTACCAAGATGCACGAGCCATGGTGTATTGTGGAATTGCATCGTACCAAGGTCATTTATGAATAATGTATGTTGGATGTGCACCATACCATAGTGCACGGTGTGGAACTACATCATTCTATTATGCAAGGTGCATAGTGGAAGTACACTATCCTAAGATAAAAAGTACAAGGTGGATGTTGGGAGTGTGGTATACATAGTTGCACGTTACATAATGGAATTGTAATATACCAAGGTACACGGTGCATATTGCACGGTTGAAGTATAAAACACAAAGGTGAACATTGCATAGGAGAAAGGCGCTGTACCTATGTGCACGAGCCATGGTGTATGATGGAAGTGCATCGTACCAAGGTCAATTATGAATAATGCATGTTGGAAGTTCACCACACCCCAGTGCACGGTGCATGGTGGATGGTGGAACTACATCATTCTATTATGCAAGGTGCATAGTTGAAGTACACTGTACTAAGATGAAAAGCAGAAGGTGGATGGTGGGAGTGCGCTATATATAGTAGCACGGTACATAGTGGAATTGTTCTATACCAAGGTACGCGGTGCATATTGCATAGTTGAAGTATAAAATACAAAGGTGAACATTGCATAATAGAAATGCACTGTACCAAGGTGCACGAGCCATAGTGTATGGTGGAAGTGCATCGTGCCAAGATCAATTGTGCAAAATGCATATTGGAAGTGCACCATACCATAGTGCACGGTGCATGGTGAATGGTGGAACTGCATCATTTTTTTGTGCAAGGTGCATAGTGGAAGTACACTGTACTAAGATGAAAAGTACAAGGTGGATGCTGGATGGGCGCTATACATTGTTGCACGGTACATAATGGAATTGCACCATACCAAGGTACATGGTGCATATTGCCCGGTTGAAGTATAAAATACAAAGGTGAACATTGCATTGTAGAAATGCGCTGTACCATGGTGCACGAGCCATGGTGGATGATGGAAGTGCATCGTACCAAGGTCAATTATGAATAATGCATGTTGGAAGTGCACCACACAAAAGTGCACGGTGCATGGTGAATGGTGGAACTACATCATTCTATAGTGCAAGTTGCATAGTGGAAGTACACTGTACTAGGATGAAAAGTACAAGGTGGATGTTGGGAGTGCGCTATACATAGTTGCACGGTACATAGTGGAATTGCACTATACCAAGGAACATGGTGCATATTGCATGGTTAAAGTATAAAACACAAAGCCAAACATTGCATAGTAGAAATGCGATGTACCAAGATGCACGAGCCATGGTGTATTGTGGAATTGCATCGTACCAAGGTCATTTATGAATAATGTATGTTGGATGTGCACCATACCATAGTGCACGGTGTGGAACTACATCATTCTATTATGCAAGGTGCATAGTGGAAGTACACTATCCTAAGATAAAAAGTACAAGGTGGATGCTGGGAGTGCGGTATACATAGTTGCACGTTACATAATGGAATTGTAATATACCAAGGTACACGGTGCATATTGCACGGTTGAAGTATAAAACACAAAGGTGAACATTGCATAGGAGAAAGGCGCTGTACCTAGGTGCACGAGCCATGGCGTATGGTCGAAGTGCATCGTACCAAGGTCAATTATGAATAATGCATGTTGGAAGTGCACCACACCATAGTGCACGGTGCATGGTGAATGGTGGAGCTACATCATTCTATTGTGCAAGGTGCATAGTGGAAGTACACTATACTAAGATGAAAAGTATAAGGTGGATGGTGGCAGTGTACTATACCAAGGTGCAATGGACATAGTGGAATCGCACTATACCAAGGTACACGGTGCATATTGCACGGTTGAAGTATAAAATACAAAGGTGAACATTGCGTTGTAGAAATGCGATGTACCAAGGTACATGAGCCATGGTGTATGGTCGAAGTGCATCGTACCAAGGTCAATTATGAATAATGCATGTTGGAAGTGCACCACACCATAGTGCACGGTGCATGGTGAATGGTGGAGCTACATCATTCTATTGTGCAAGGTGCATAGTGGAAGTACACTATACTAAGATGAAAAGTATAAGGTGGATGGTGGCAGTGTACTATACCAAGGTGCAATGGATATAGTGGAATCGCACTATACCAAGGTACACGGTGCATATTGCACGGTTGAAGTATAAATTACAAAGGTGAACATTGCGTTGTACCAAGGTGTACGAGCCATGGTGTATGGTCGAAGTGCATCGTACCAATGTCAATTATGAATAATGAATGTTGGAAGTGCACCACACCATAGTGCACGGTGCATGGTGAATTGTGGAGCTACATCATTCTATTGTGCAAATTGCATAGTGGAAGTACACTGTACTAAGATGAAAAGTACAAGGTGGATGCTGGGAGTGCGCTATACATAGTTGCACGGTACATAGTGGAATTGCACTATACCAAGGTACACGGTGCATATTGCATGGTTAAAGTGTAAAATACAAAGGCAAACATTCCATAGTAGAAATGTGTTGTACCAAGGTGCACGAACCATGTTGTATAGTGGAAGTGCATCGTACCATAGTGCACGGTGTGGAACTACATTATACTAATATGCAAGGTGCATAGTGGAAGTACACTGTTCTAAGATGAAAAGTACAAGGTGGATGCTGGGAGTGCGCTATACATAGTTGAACGGTACATAATGGAATTGTAATATACCAAGGTACACGGTGCATATTGCACGGTTGAAGTATAAAATACAAAGGTGAACATTGCGTTGTAGAAATGCTTTGTACCATGGTGCACGAGCCATGGTGTATGGTGGAAGTGTATCGTACCAAGGTTAATTATGAATAATGCATGTTGGAAGTGCACCACACCATAGTGCACGGTGCATGGTGAATGGTGGAACTACATCATTCTATTATGCAAGTTGCATAGTGGAAGTACAACGTACTAAGATGAAAAGTACAAGCTGAATGCTGGGAGTGTGCTATACATTGTTGCACGGTACGTAGTGGAATTCCACTATACCAAGGTACACGGTGCATATTGCACAGTTGAAGTATAAAATACAAAGGTGAACATAGCGTTGTAGAAATGCGGTGTACCAAGGTGCACGAGCCATAGTGTATGGTCGAAGTGCATCGTACCAAGGTCAATTATGAATAATGCATGTTGGAAGTGCACCATACCATAGTGCACGGTGTGGAACTACATCATTCTAATATGTAAGGTGCATAGTGGAAGTACACTGTTCTAAGATGATAAGTACAAGGTGGATGTTGGGAGTGCGGTATACATAGTTGAACGGTACATAATGGAATTGTTATATAACAAGGTACACGGTGCATATTGCACGGTTGAAGTATAAAATACAAAGGTGAACATTGCGTTGTAGAAATGTGTTGTACCATGGTGCACGAGCCATGGTGTCAGGTGGAAGTGTATCGTACCAAGGTTAATTATGAATAATCCATGTTGGAAGTGCACCATACCATAGTTCACAGTGTGGAACTACGTCATTCTAATATGCAAGGTGCATAGTGGAACTACAATGTACTAAGATGAAAAGTACAAGGTGGATGCTAGGAGTTCGCTATACATTGTTGCACGGTACATAGTGGAATTGCACTATACCAAGGTACACGGTGCATATTGCACGATTGAAGTATAAAATACAAAGGTGAATATTGCGTTGTACCAAGGTGCACGAGCCATGGTGTATGGTGGAAGTGCATTATGCCAAGGTCAATTGTGCATAATGCATATTGGAATTGCACGGTACCATAGTGCACGGTGCATGGTGAACGTTGGAACTACATCATTCTATTGTGTTAAGGTGCATAGTGGAAGTACACTGTACTCAGGTGAAAAGTATAAGGTGGATGGTGGGAGTGCGCTATACATGGTTGCACGGTACATAGTGGAATTGCACTATACCAAGGTACACGGTGCATATTGCACGGTTGAAGTAAAAAAATACAAAGGTGAACATTGCGTTGTAGAACTGCGCTGTACCAAGGTGCACGAGCCATGTTGTATAGTGGAAGTGCATCATACGAAGGTCAATTATGAGTAATGCATGTTGGAAGTGCACCATACCATAGTGCACGGTGTGGGACTACATCATTCTATTGTGCAAAGTGCATAGTGGAAGTACACTGTACTAAGATGAAAAGTACAAGGTGGATGGTGGTAGTGTACTATACCAAGGTGCAATGGAAATAGTGGAATTGCACTATAGCAACATACACGGTTCTTATTGCATGGTTTAAGTACAAAATAAAAATGTGCACTGTGCATTGTGGAAATGCACTATGCCAAGGTGCACGATCCATGGTGTATGGTGGAAGTGCATTGTACCAGGGTCGATTATGAATCTTGCATGTTGGAAGTGCACCATACCATAGTGCACGGTGTGTAACTACATCATTCTATTTTGCAAGTTGCATAGATGAAGTACACTGTACTAAGATGAAAAGTACAAGTTGGATGCTGGGAGTGCGCTATAGTAAGGTGAACTATACACTATACACCTTATACACCTTATAGTAGTTCCACCTTTCACCGTGCATAACGCACTGTGGCATGGTGCATTTTCAGAATGCATTATGCCAAGTTGACTTTGGTACAATGGACTTCCACCTTGTCCCATAAATCATGCACCTTGCTATAGTGAATTTCAAATATTCACAGTGCACCTTTGTATTTTGTACTTCCACCATGCAATATACACCATATACCTTAGTATAGTGTAATTCCACTATGTATAGTGCACCTTAGTATAGTGCACTCCGAGCATCCACCTTGTACTTTGAACCTTAGTACGATGCATTTCCACTATGCACCTTGCACATTAGAATGATGCAATTCCACCATTCACCATGCACCACGCACTAAAATATGGTGCACTTCCTTCATGCATTATGCACAATTGACTCTGGTACGATGGACTTCCACCATGCACCATGGATCGTTGAACTTGGTACAGTATATTTCCAATATACACTATGCACCTTTGTATTTTGTACTTCCATAATGCAAAATGCACGTTGTACCTTGGTATAGTGCAATTCCACTATGTACAGTGCACCTTAGTATAGTGCACTCCAATCATCCACCTTGTACTTTTCACCGTACTACGATGTACTTCCAATATGTAGATTGCACATTAGAATGATGTAGTTCCATATTCACCATGCACAGTACACTATGGTATAGTGCATTTTCAGCTGCATTAAGCTAAGTTGACGTTGGTAAAATACACTTCAACCTTGAACCATGAATCATGCACCTTGGTATAGTGTATTTCCAATATTCACTGTGCACCTTTGTATTTTGTTCTTCCACCATATACACTGTATACCTTAATATAGTGCAATTCTACTACGCACAGTGCACCTTAGTATAGAGCACTCTTAGCATCCACCTTGTACTTGTCAAACTAGTACGATGCACTTCCACTATACACCTTGCACATTAAAACGATGTAGTTCCGCCATTCACCATGCACCACGCACTATGGTATGCTTCACTTCCATCATGCTCTATGCACAATTGACCTTAGTACGATGCACTTCCACCATGCACAAAGGATCGTGCACCTTCATACAGTGCATTTCCACTATACACTATGCACCTTTTTATTTTGTACTTCCACAATGCAAAATGCACTTTGTACCTTGGTATAGTACAATTCCACTATTTACAGTTCACCTTAGTATAGTGCACTCCAAGCATCCACCTTGTACCATTCACCGTACTAAGATGTACTTCCACTATATAGCTTGCACATTAGAATGATGTAGTTCCACCATTCACCATGCACAGTGCACTATGGTATGGTGAATTTTCAACATGCATTATGTCAAGTGGACTTTGGTTCAATGCACTTCCACCTTGAACCATGAATCATGCACCTTGGTATAGTGCATTTCCTCTATTCACAGTGCACTTTTGTATTTTGTACTTCCACCATATACACTGTATACCTTAATATTGTGCAATTCTACTATTCACAGTGCACCTTAGTATTGTGCACTCTAAGAATCCACCTTGTACTTGTCACCCTAGTACGATGCACTTCCACTATACACCTTGCACAATAAAACGATGTAGTTCCGCCATTAACCATGCACTGCGCACTATCGTATGCTTCACTTCCATAATGCATTATGTACAATTAACCTTAGTACGACAGTGCACTATGGTATGCTGAATTTTCAGCGTGCATTACGCCAAGTTGACTTTGGTACATTGCACTTCCACCTTGAACCATTAATCATGCACCTTGGTATAGTGCATTTCCAATATTCACAGTGCACCTTTGTATTTTGTTCTTCCACCATATACACTGTATACCTTAATATAGTGCAATTCTACTATGCACAGTGCACCTTAGAATAATGCACTCTTAGCATCCACCTTGTACTTATCACCCTAGTACGATGCACTTCCACTATACACCTTGCACATTAAAATGATGTAGTTCTGCCATTCACCATGCACCCCGCACTATGGTATGCCGCATTTCCATCATGCATTATGCACAATTGACCTTAGTACGATGCACTTCCACCATACACAATGGATCGTGCACCTATGTACAGTGCATTTCCACTATATACAATGCACCTTTTTATTTTATACTTCCACAATGCAAAATACACTTTGTACCTTCATATATTGCAATTCCATAATGTTTAGTGCATCTTAGTATAATGCACTACCAGCATCCACCTTGTACTTTTTACCTTACTACGATGTACTTCCACTATGTAGATTGCACATTAGAATGATGTAGTTCCACCATTCACCATGCACAGTGCACTATGGTATGGTGCATTTTCAGCTGCATTAAGCCAAGTTGACTTTGGTACAATACACTTCCACCTTTAACCATGAATCATGCACCTTGGTATAGTGCATTTCCTATATTCACATTGCAGCTTTGTATTTTATTCTTCCACCATATACACTGTATACCTTAATATAGTGCAATTCTACTATGCACAGTGCACCTTAGTATAGTGCACTCTTAGCATCCACCTTGTACTTGTCACCCTAGTACGATGCACTTCCACTATACACCTTGCACAATATAACAATGTAGTTCCGCCATTCACTCATGCACCCCGCACTATGGTATGCTGCACTTCCATCATGCATTATGCATAATTGACCTTAGTACGATGCACTTCCACCATGCACAATGGATCGTGCACCTTCGTACAGTGCATTTCCACTATATACTATGCACCTTTTTATTTTGTACTTCCACCATTCAATATACACCATATACCTTTGTATAATGCAATTTCACTATGTATAGTTCACCTTGGTATAGTGGCACGCCCACCATCCACTATGTACTTTTCACCTTAGTATGATGTACTTCCACCGTGCAGCTTTGCACATTAGAATGATGTAGGTCCATTATTCACCACCTCACACTAGTGTATGGTGCACTTCCATCATGGATTATGCACAATTGACCCTGGTATGATGTACTTCGACCATGCACCATGGATCGTGCACCTTGGTACGGTGCATTTCCACTATGCCCTGTGGAACTTTGTATTTTGTACTTCCACAATGCAAAATGCACTTTGTACCTTGGAACAGTGCACTTCCACTATGTAATGTGTACCTTGGTATAGTGTACTCCCACCATCCACCTTTTACTTTTCACCAGAGTACGGTGCAGTTCTATGGGATGGTGCATTTTCAGCATGCATTACGCCAAGTTGACCTTGGTACGATGCACTTCCACCTTGAACCATGAAATATGCAACTTGGTATAGTGTATTTCCAATATTCATAGTGCACCTTTATATTTGTACTTCCACCATGGAATATACACCATATACATTAGTATAGTGCAATTCCACTATGTAAAAGCGCACCTTAGTATAGTGCACTTCCAGAATCCACCTTATACTTTACAACTTAGTACAATGTACTTCCACAATGCACATTTGCACATTAGAATGATGTAGTTCCACCATTCATCATGCACAGTGCACAATGGTATGTTGCATTTTCCGCATGCATTATGCCAAGTTGACCATGGTACGATGCACTTCCACCAGGCACCATGGATCGTGCACCTTGGTATAGTGCATTTCCACTATGCACTGTGCAGTTTTGTATTTTGTACTTGAACAATGCAAAACACAATTTTTACCTTGGTATAGTGCAATTCCACTATGTACAGTGCACCTTGGTATAGTGCACGCCCACCATCAACCTTTGTATGATGTACTTCCACTATGTAGCTTTGCACATTAGAATGATGAAGTTCTACCATTCACCATGCACCATGCACTATGGATCGTGCACCTTGGATAGTGCACCTTCATATAATGCATTTCCCCTATGCACAGTGCACCTTTGTCTTTTGTACAACTATGCAATATGCATCGTGTACCTTGGTATAGTGCAATTCCACAATGAAAACTGCATCTTGGTATAATGCACACCCCACCGTCCACGTTGTACCTTACAACTTGGTATGACACACTTCCACTATGCACCTTGCACATTAGAATAATGTTGGTCAGCTATTCAACATGCACCGTGCACTATGGTATGGTGTACTTCCGTCATGCATTATGCACAGTTGACCTTGGTACGATGCACTTCCACCAAGCACCATGAATCGTGCACCTTGGTACAATGCATTACCCCTTTGCACAATGCACCTTTGTATTTTTTACTTCAAGTATGCAATATGCACCGTGTACCTTGGTATAGTGCAATTCCACTATGTAAACTGTATCGTGGTATAATGGACACCCACAATCCACCTTGTACTTTTCACCTTAGTATGGTGCACTTATACTATGCACCTTGCATAGTATAATGGTGTAGTTCCACCATTCACCATGCACCGTGCACTATGGTGTGGTTCACTTCCATCATGGATTATGCACAATTGACCTTGGTACGATACTTTTCTACTATATACCATTGATCGTGTACCTGAGTATAGTGCATTTCTACTATGCATTGTGCACCTTTATACTTTGTAATTCAACCATGCAATGTACACAATGTACCTTGGAATAGTGCAATTCCACTATGTACAATACATCTTGGTATAATGCACTCCCACTGTCCACCTTGTACTTTACAACTTAGTACGGTGCATATCCATTATGCGCCTTGCACATTAGAATGATGTAGGTCCACCATTCAACATGCACTGTGCACTATGGTATGGTGTACTTCCGTCATGCATTATGCACATTTGACCTTAGTAAGATGCACTTCCATCACGCACAATGAATCTTGCACCTTAGTACAATGCATTTCCACTATACACAGTGCACCTTTGTATTTTCTATTTCAACTATGCAATATGTACAGTGTACCTTGGTATAATGCACTCCCACCGTCCAACTTGTTTCAACTTAGTATGGCGCAGTTCAACTATGCACCTTGCACATTACAATTTTGTAGGTCCACCATTCACAATGCACCATGTACTATAATATGGTGTACTTCCATCTTGCATTATGCGCAGTTGACCTTGGTACGATGCACTTCCACCAAGTACCATGAATCTTGCACCTTGGCACTATGCATTTCCACTATGCACAGTGCACCTTTGTATTTTGTACTCCAACCATGTAATTTGCACCGCGTAACTTGGGATTGTTCAATTCCACTATGTTTAGTGCAACTCGGTAAACCGCACTCTTAGCATCCATCTTGTACTTTTCACCTTAGTACAGCGTTCTTCCATTATGCACCTTGCACATTAGAATGATGTATGTCTACCATTCACCATGCACCGTGCACTATGGTATGGTGTACTTCCCTAATGCATTATGCATAGTTGAACATGGTACGACTCACTTCCACCAAGCCCCATGGATCGTGCACCTTGGTACAATCCATTTCTACTATGCATAGTGCACCTTTGTATTTTGTAGTTAACCCATGCAATATGTATCGTGTACCTTGGCATAGTGCAATTTTACTATGTATAGTGCATCTTGGTATAATGCACACCCACTGTCCACTTTTTAACTTATAACTTAGTACGACATACTTCCACTATGCACCTTGCAAATTAGAATGATGTAGATCCACCATCCATAATGCATTATGCATAGTCGACCTTGATACGATGCACTTCCACCAAGCTCCATGGATTGTGCACCTTGCTACAATGCATTTCCACTATGCACAGTGCACATTTGTATTTTGTACTTCAACTATGCAATATGCATAGTGTACCTTGGTATAGTGCAATTCCACTATGTACATTGCATATTGGTATAATGCACACCCACCGTCCAGTTTTTACCTTACAACTTAGTATGGCACTCTTCCTGTATGCATCTTGCAAATTAGAATAATGTAGGTCCACCATTCACCGTGTACTATAGTATGGTCTACTTCCATTATGCATTATGCTTAGTTGACCTTGGTACGATGCACTTCCACCAAGCACCATGGATCGTGCAACTTGTTACTATGCATTTCCACTATGCACTTTGCACCTTTGTATTGTGTACTTCAACCATGCAATATGCATTGTTTACCATGGTATAGTGCAATTTTACTCCGTACCGTGTATCGTGGTATAACGCACTCCCACCGTCCAACTTGTACTTTTCAACTTAGTGCGGCGCACTTCCACTATGCACCTGGCACATCAGAATGATGTAGGTCCACCAATCACCATGCATCGTGTACTAGAGTATGGTGTACTTCCGTAATGCATTATGCATAGTTGACCTTGGTACAATGCACTTCCACCAAGCACCATGGATTGTGCACCTTGTTACTATGCATTTCCACTATGCAATGCACCTTTGAATTTTGTACATAAACTATGCAATATGCACTGTGTACCTTGGTATAGTGCAATTCCACTATGTACAATGCATCTTGGTATAATGCACACCCACTGTCCACTTTGTACCTTACAACTTAATATGGCGCAATTCCACTATGCACCTTGCAAATTAGAATGATGTAGGTCCACCATTCACAATGCACCGTGCACTATGGTATGGTGTACTTCCGTCATGCATTATGCACAGTTGACCGATGCACTTCCACCAAGCACCATGGATCGTGCACCTTGGTACAATGCATTTCAAATATGCATAGTGCACCTTTGTATTTTGTATTTCAACTATGCAAAATGTACGGTGTACCTTAGTATAGTGCAATTCCACTATGTAAAGTGCATCTTGGTGTAATGCACACCCACTGTCCACTTTGTACCTTACAACATAGTAGGGCGCACTTCCACTATGCACCTTGCACATCAGAATGATGTAGGTCCACCATTGAACATGCACCGTGCACTATGGTATGGTGTACTTCCGTCATGCATTATGCACATTTGACCTTGGTACGATGCACTTCCAACTAGCACCATGAATCGTGCACCTTGGTACAATTCATTTCCACTATGCAAAGTGCACCTTTGTATTTCGTATTTCAACTATGCAATAAGCACCATGTACCTTGGTATAGTGCAAATGCACTATGTGAACTGCATCTTGGTATAATGCACAGTCACCGTCCACTTTGTACGTTACAACTTAGTACGACGCACTTCCATTATGCACCTTGCACATTAGAATGATGTAGATCCACCATTCACCATGCACCATGCGCTATGGTATGGTATACTTCATTAATGCATTATGGATAGTCGACCTTGGTACGATGCACCTCCACCAAGCACCATGGATCGCGCACCTTGGTACAATGCATTTCCACTATGCACAGTGCACCTTTGTATTTTGTACGTCAACTGTGCAATATGCACCGTGTACCTTGGTATAGTGCAATTCCACTTTGTAAAGTGCATATTGGTATAATACACACCCACTGTCCACGTTGTACCTTACAACTTAGTACGGCGCTCTTCCACTACGCACCTTGCACATTAGAAAGATTCCACCATTCACCATGCACCGTGCACTATGGTATAGTGTACTTCCGTAATGCATTATGCGTAGTCGACCATGGTACGATGCATTTCCACCAAGCGCCATGGATCGTTCACCTTGGTACAATGCATTTCCACTATGCAGAGTACACCTTTGTCTTTTGTACTTCAACTATGCAATATGTATCGTCTACCTTGGTATAGTTTAATTCCACTATGTAAAGTGCATCTTGGTATAATACACACCTACTGTCCACTTTGTGTACGGTGCTCTTCCACTACGCACCTGGCACATTAGAAAGATGTATGTCCACCATTCACCATGCACCGTGCACTATCGTATAGTGTATTTCCGTAATGCATTATGCATAGTCGACCTTGGTAAGATGCACTTCCACCAAGCGCCATGGATCGTGCACCTTGGTTTAATGCATTTCCACTATGCATAGTGCACCTTTGTATTTTGTACGTCAACTGTGCAATATGCACCGTGTACCTTGGTATAGTGCAATTCCACTATGTAAAGTGCATCTTGGTATAATACACACCTACTGTCCAGTTTGTACCTTATATCTCAGTACGGCGCTCTTCCACTACGCACCTTGCACATTAGAAAGATGTATGTCCACCATTCACCATGCACCGTGCACTATGGTATAGTGTACTTCCGTAATGCATTATGCATAGTGGACCTTGGTACGATGCACTTCCACCAAGCGCCATGGATCGTTCACCTTGGTACAATGCATTTCCACAATGCACAATGCACCTTTGTATTTTGTACTTCAACTATGCAATATGTATCGTCTACCTTGGTATAGTTTAATTCCACTATGTAAAGTGCATCTTGGTATAATACACACCTACTGTCCACTTTGTGTACGGTGCTCTTCCACTACGCACCTTGCACATTAGAAAGATGTATGTCCACCATTCACCATGCACCGTGCACTATGGTATAGTGTATTTCCGTAATGCATTATGCATAGTCGACCTTGGTACGATGCACTTCCACCAAGCGCCATGGATCGTGCACCTTGGTTCAATGCATTTCCACTATGCATAGTGCACCTTTGTATTTTGTATTTCCACTATGTAATATGTACCGTGTACCTTAGTATTGTGCATTTCCACTATGTAAAGTGCATCTTGGTGTAATGCACACCCACTGTCCACTTTGTACCTTACAACATAGTAGGGCGCACTTCCACTATGCACCTTGCACATCAGAATAATGTAGGTCCACCATTCAACATGTACCGTGCACTATGGTATGGTGTACTTCCGTCATGCATTATGCACATTTGACATTGGTACGATGCACTTCCAACTAGCACCATGAATCGTGCACCTTGGTACAATTGATTTCCACTATGTAAAGTGCACCTTTGTATTTCGTATTTCAACTATGCAATAAGCACCGTGTACCTTGGTATAGTTCAAATGCACTATGTGAACTACATCTTGGTATAATGCACAGTCACCGTCCACTTTGTACGTTACAACTTAGTACGACGCACTTCCATTATGCACCTTGCACATTAGAATGATGTAGATCCACCATTCACCATGCACCATGCACTATGGTATGGTATACTTCCTTGATGCATTATGGATAGTCGACCTTGGTACGATGCACCGCCACCAAGCACCATGGATCGCACACCTTGGTACAATGCATTTCCACTATGCACAGTGCACCTTTGTATTTTGTACTTCAACTGTGCAATATGCCCCGTGTACCTTGGTATAGTGCAATTCCACTTTGTAAAGTGCATCTTGGTATAATACACACCAACTGTCCACTTTGTACCTTACAACTTAGTACGACCCTCTTCCACTACGCACCTTGCACATTAGAAAGATTCCACCATTCACCATGCACCGTGCACTATGGTATAGTGTACTTCCGTAATGCATTATGCGTAATCGACCATGTTACGATGCATTTCTACCAAGCGCCATGGATCGTGCACCTTGGTACAATGCATTGCCACTGTGCACAGTGCACCTTTGTATTTTGTACTTCAACTATGCAATATGTATCGTGTACCTTGGTATAGTGCAATTCCACTATGTAAAGTGCATCTTGGTATAATACACACCTACTGTCCACTTTGTACCTTATATCTCAGTACGGCGCTCTTCCACTACGCACCTTGCACATTAGAAAGATGTATGTCCACCATTCACCATGCACCCTGCACTATGGTATTGTGTATTTTCATAATGCATTATGCATAGTCGACCATGGTACGATGCACTTCCACCAAGCGCCATGGATCGTGCACCTTGGTTCAATGCATTTCCACTATGCATAGTGCACCTTTGTATTTTGTATTTCAACTATGCAATATGTACTGTGTACCTTAGTATTGTGCAATTCCACTATGTAAAGTGCATCTTTGTGTAATGCACACCCACTGTCCACTTTGTAACTTACAACATAGTAGGGCGCACTTCCACTATGCACCTTGCACATCAGAATGATGTAGGTCCATCATTGAACATGCACCGTGCACTATGGTATGGTGTACTTCCGTCTTGAATTATGCACATTTGACCTTGGTACGATGCACTTCCAACTAGCACCATGAATCGTGCACCTTGGTACAATTCATTTCCACTATGCAATGTGCACCTTTTTATTTCGTATTTCAACTATGCAATAAGCACCGTGTACCTTGGTATAGTGCAAATGCACTATGTGAACTGCATCTTGGTATAATACACAGTCACTGTCCACTTTGTACGTTACAACTTAGTACAACGCTCTTCCACTACGCATCGTGCACATTAGAAAGATGTATGTCCACCATTCACCATGCACCGTGCACTATGGTATAGTGTATTTCTGTAATGCATTATGCATAGTCGACCATGGTACTATGCACTTCCACCAAGCGCCATGTAAAGTGCATCTTGGTATAATGTACACCCACTATCCACTTTGTAACTTACAACTTAGTAGGGCACACTTCCACTATGCACCTTGCACATCAGAATGATGTAGGTCCACCATTCACCATGCACCGTGCACTATAGTATAGTGTACTTCTGTCTTGCATTATGCACATTTGACCTTGGTACGATGCACTTCCACTAAGCGCCATGGATCGTGCACCTTGATACAATGGATTTTCCACTATGCACAGTGCACTTTTGTATTTTGTACTTCAACTATGCAATATGCACCGTGTACCTTGGTATAGTTCAATTGCACTATGTAAACTCCATCTTGGTATAATGCACACTCACCGTCCACTTTGTACGTTACAACTTAGTACGACGCACTTCCACTATGCACCTTGCTCAAAAGAATGATGTAGATCTACCATTCACCATGCACCATTAACTATGGTATGGTGTACGTCCTTAATGCATTATGGATAGTCGACCTTAGTATGATGCACTTCCACCACGCACAATGGATTGCGCACCTTGGTACAATGCATTTCCACTATGCACAGTGCACCTTTGTATTTTGTACTTCAACTGTGCAATATGCACTATGTACCTTGGTATAGTGCAATTCCACTTTGTAAAGTGCATCATGGTATAATACACACCCACTGTCCACTTTGTACCTTACAAGTTAGTACGGCGCTCTTCCACTACGCACCTTGCACATTAGAAAGATTCCACCATTCACCATGCACCGTGCACTATGGTATAGTGTACTTCCGTAATGCATTATGTGTAGTCGACCATGGTACGATGCACTTCGACCAAGCGCCATGGATCGTGCACCTTGGTACAATGCAATTCCACTATGCATAGTGTACCTTTGTATTTTGTACTTCAACTATGCAATATATACCGTGTACCTTGGTATAGTGCAATTCCACTATATAAAGTGCAACTTGGTATAATATACACTTACAATCCACTTTGTACCTTATATCTTACTACGACGCTTTTCCACTACGCACCTTGCACATTACAAAGATGTATGTCCACCATTCACCATGCACCGTGCACTATGGTATAGTGTACTTGCGTAATGCATTATGTATAGTCGACCATGGTACGATGAACTTCTACCAAGCGCCATGGATCGTGCACCTTGGTTCAATGCATTTCCACTATGCATAGTGCACCTTTGTATTTTTTATTTCAACTATGCTATATGTACCGTGTATCTTAGTATTGTGCAATTCCACTATGTAAAGTGCATCTTGGTGTAATGCACACCCACTATCCACTTTGTACCTTACAACTTAGTAGGGCGCACTTCCACTATGCACCTTGTACATCAGAATGATGTAGATCCACCATTCAACATGCATCGTGCTCTATGGTAAGGTGTACTTCCGTCATGCATTATGCACATTTGACCATAGTACGATGCACTTCCACCAAGCGCCATGGATCGTGCATGTTGGTACAATGCATTTGCACTATGCACAGTGCACCTTTGTATTTTGTACTTCAACTATGCAATATGTACCGTGTACCTTAGTATAGTGCAATTCCACTATGTAAACTGCATCTTGGTATAATACACACCCACTATCCACTTTGTACCTTACAACATAGTAGGGCGCACTTCCACTATGCACCTTGTACATCATAATGATGTAGATCCACCATTCAACATGCACAGTGCTCTATGGTATGGTGTACTTTCGTCATGCATTATGCACATTTGACCATGGTACGATGCACTTCCACCAAGCGCCATGGATCGTGCACCTTGGTACAATGCATTTCCACTATGCATAGTGCACCTTTGGATTTTTTATTTCAACTATGCTATATGAACAATGTACCTTAGTATAGTGCAATTACACTATGTAAAGTGCATCTTGGCATAATGTACACCCACTATCCACTTTGTATCTTACAACTTAGTAGGGCGCACTTCCACTATGCACCTTGCACATTAGAATGATGTAGGTCCACCATTCACCATGCATCGTGCACTATAGTATAGTGTACTTCTGTCTTGCATTATGTACATTTGACCTTGGTACGATGCACTTCCACTAAGCGCCATGGATCGTGCACCTTGGTACAATGCATTTCCACTATGCACAGTGCACCTTTGTATTTTGTACTTCAACTATGCAATATGCACCGTGTACCTTGTTATAGTCCATTTGCACTATGTAAACTCCATCTTGGTATAATGCACACTCACCGTCCACTTTGTACGTTACAATTTACTACGACGCACTTCCACTATGCACCTTGCTCATAAGAATGATGTAGATCCACGATTCACCATACACCATTAACTATGGTATGGAGTACGTCCTTAATGCATTATGGATAGTCGACCTTAGTATGATGCATTTCCGCCAAGCACAATGGATTGCACACCTTGGTACAATGCATTTCCACTATGCACAGTGCACCTTTGTATTATGTACTTCAACTATGCAATATGCACCGTGTACCTTGGTATAGTCCAATTGCACTATGTAAACTGTATCTTGGTATAATACACACCCACTATCCAATTTGTACCTTACAACATAGTAGGGCGCACTTCCACTATGCACCTTGTACATCAGAATGATGTAGATCCACCATTCAACATGCACAGTGCTCTATGGTATTGTGTACTTTCGTCATGCATTATGCACATTTGACCATGGTACGATGCACTTCCACCAAGCGCCATGGATCGTGCACGTTCGTACAATGCATTTCCACTATGCACAGTGCACCTTTGTATTTTGTACTTCAACTATGCAATATGTATCGTGTACCTTAGTATAGTGCAATTCCACTATGTAAACTACATATTGGTATAATACACACCCACTATCCACTTTGTACCTTACAACATAGTAGGGCGCACTTCCACCATGCACCTTGTACATCAGAATGATGTAGATCCACCATTCAACATGCACAGTGCTCTATGGTATTGTGTACTTTCGTCATGCATTATGCACATTTGACCATGGTACGATGCACTTCCACCAAGCACCATGGATCGTGCACCTTGGTACAATGCATTTCCACTATGCATAGTGCACCTTTTTATTTTTTATTTCAACTATGCAATATGTACCGTGTACCTTAGTATAGTGCAATTCCACTATGTAAAGTGCATCATTGTATAATGTACATCCACTTTCCACTTTGTACCTTACAACTTAGTATGGCGCTCCCCCACTATGCACCTTGCACATTAGAATGATGTATGTCCACCATTCCCCATGCACCATGTACTATGGTATGGTGTACTTCCATAATGGATTATGCATAGTCGACCATGGTTCGATGCACTTCCAGCAAGCGCCATGGATCGTGCACCTTGGTACAATGCATTTCCACTATGCATAGTGCACCTTTGTATTTTGTATTTCAACTATGTAATATGTACCGTGTACCTTCGTATCGTGCAATTCCACTATGTAAAGTACATCTTGGTGTAATGCACACCCATTGTCCACTTTGTACCTTACAACTTGGTATGGCGCTCCTCCACTATGCACTTTCAACACTAGAATGATGTATGTCCACCATTCCTCATGCACCATGTACTATGGTATGGTGTACTTCCGTAATGCATTATGCATAGTTGACCATGGTACGATGCACTTCCACCAAGCGCCATGGATCGTGCACCTTAGTACAATGCATTTCCACTATGCACAGTGCACCTTTGTATTTTGTACTTCAACTATGCAATATATACCGTGTACCTTGGTATAGTGCAATTCCACTATATAAAGTGCAACTTGGTATAATATACACCTACTATCCACTTTGTACCTTATATCTTACTACGACGCTTTTCCACTATGCACCTTGCACATTAGAAAGATGTATGTCCACCATTCACCATGCACCGTGCACTATGGTATAGTGTATTTCCATAATGCATTATGCATAGTCGACCATGGTAAGATGCACTTCCACCAAGTGCCATGGATCGTGCACCTTGGTTCAATGCATTTCCACTGTGCATAGTGCACCTTTGTATTTTGTATTTCAACTATGCAATATGTACGGTGTACGTTAGTTTAGTGCAATTCCACTATGTAAAGTGCATCTTGGTATAATGTCCACCCACTATCCACTTTGTACCTTACAACTTAGTATGACGCTCTTCCACTATGCACCTTGCACATTAGAAAGAGGGATGTCTACCATTTACCATGCACCGTGCACTATGGTATAGTGTACTTCCATAATGCATTATGCATAGTTGACCATGGTATGATGCACTTCCACCAAACACCATGGATCGTGCACCTTGGTACAATGCATTTCCATTATGCATAGTGCACCTTTGTATTTTGTATTTCAACTATGCAATATGTACTGTGTACCTTAGTATAGTGCAATTCCACTATGTAAAGAACATCTTGGTATAACGTACATCGACTATCCACTTTGTACTTTACAACTTAGTAGGGCGCACTTCCACTATGCACCTTGATCATAAGAATGATGTAGATCCACCATTCAACATGCATCGTGCTCTTTGGTATGTTGTACTTACGTCAGGCATTATGCACATTTGACCATGGTACGATGCACTTCCACCAAGTACCATGGATCGTTCACCTTGGTACAATGCATTTCCACTATGCATAGTGCACCTTTGTATTTTGTATGTCAACTATGTAATATGTACCATGTACCTTAGTATAGTGCAATTCCACTATGTAAAGTACATCTTGGTATAATGTACATCCACTACCCACTTTGTACCTTACAACTTAGTAGGCCGCACTTCCACTATGCACCTTGTACATAAGAATGATGTCGATCCACCATTCAACATGCACCGTGCTGTTTGGTATGGTGTACTTCCGTCATGCATTATGCACATTTGACCATGGTACGATGCACTTCCACCAAGCACCATGGATCGTGCACCTTGGTACAATGCATTTCCACTATGCATAGTGCACATTTGTATTTTGTATTTCAACTATGCAATATGTACGGTGTACCTTAGTATAGTGCAATTCAACTTTGCAAAGTGCATCTTGGTATAATACACACCCACTGCCCACTTTGTACCTTAAAACTTAGTACGACGCTCTTCCACTATGCACCTTGCACATTAGAAAGATGTATGTCCACCATTCACCATGGACAGTGCACTATAGTATAGTGTACTTCCGAAATGCATTATGCATAGTCGACTATGGTACAATGCACTTCCACCAAGTGCCATGGATCGTGCACCTTGGTTCAATGCATTTCCACTATGCATAGTGCACCTTTGTATTTTGTATTTCAACTATGCAATATGTACTGTGTACCTTAGTATAGTGCAATTCCACTATGTAAAGTGCATCTTGGTATAATGTACATCCACTATCCACTTTGTACCTAACAACTTAGTAGGGCGCTTTTCCACTATGCACCTTGTACATTAGAAAGATGTATGTCTACCATTCACCATGCACCGTGCACTATGGTATAGTGTACTTCCGTAATGCATTATGCATAATTGACTATGGTACGATGCACTTTCGCCAAGCACCATGGATGGTGCACCTTGGTACAATGCATTTCCACTATGCATAGTGCACATTTGTATTTTGTATTTCAACTATGCAATTTGTACTGCCTATCTTAGTATAGTGCAATTCCACTATTTTATGTGCATCTTGGTATAATGTACATCCACTATCCACTTTGTACCTTACAACTTAGTAGGGCGCACTTCCACTATGCACCTTGTACATCAGAATGATGTAGATCCACCATTCAACATGCACCGTGCTCTATTGTATGGTGTACTTCCGTCATGCATTATGCACATTTGACCATCGTACGATGCACTTCCACCAAGCACCATGGATCGTGCACCTTGGTATAATGAATTTCCACTATGCATAGTGCACCTTTGTATTTTGTATTTCAACTATGCAATATGTACCGTGAACCTTCGTATAATGCAATTCCACTATGTAAAGGGCATCTTGGTATAATGCACACCCACTGTCCACTTTGTACCTTACAACTTAGTATGGCGTTCCTCCACTATACACTTTGCACATTAGAATGATGTATGTCCACCATTCACCATGCACCGTTCACTATGTTATAGTGTACTTCCGTAATGCATTATGCATAGTCGACCATGGTACGATGCACTTCCACCAAGTGCCATGGATTGTGCACCTTGGTTCATTGCATTTGTATTTTATATTTCAACTATGCAATATGTACGTTGTACGTTAGTATAGTGCAATTCCATTATGTAAAGTTCATCTTAGTATAATGTACACCCAATATCCACTTTGTACCTTACAACTGAGTATGGCGCTCTTCCACTATGCACCTTGCACATTAGAAAGAGGTATGTCTACCATTCACCATGCACCGTGCACTATGGTATAGTGTACTTCCGTAATGCATTTTGCATAGTTGACCATGGTACAATGCACTTCCACCAAGCACCATGGATCGTGCACCTTGGTACAATGCATTTCCACTATGCATAGTGCACCTTTGTATTTTGTATTTCAACTATGCAATATGTACTGTGTACCTTAGTATAGTGCAATTCCACTATGTAATGTGCATCTTGGTATAATCTACATCCACTATCCACTTTGTACCTTACAACTTATTAGAGCGCACTTCCACTATGCACCTTGTACATCAGAATGATGTAGATCCACAATTCAACATGCACCGTGCTCTATGGTATGGTGTACTTCCGTCATGCATTATGCACATTTGTCCTTGGTTCGATGCACTTCCAACAAGCACCATGAATTGTGTACCTTGGTACAATTCATTTCAACTATGCACAGTGCACCGTTGTATTTTGTACTTCAACTATGCAATATGCACCGTGAGTCTTGGTATAGTACAATTCCACTATGTAAACTGTATCTTGGTATAATACACACCCATTGTCCACTTTGTACCTTAAAACTTAGTACGGCGCTCTTCCACTATGCACCTTGCACATTAGAAAGATGTATGTCCACCATTCAACATGCACTGTGCACTATACTATAGTGTACTTCCGTAATGCATTATGCATAGTCGCCTATGGTACGATGCACTTCCACCAAGTGCCATGGATCGTGCACCTTGGTCCAATGCATTTCCACTATGCATAGTGCACCTTTGTATTTTGTATTTCAACTATGCAATATGTACTGTGTACCTTAGTATAGTGCAATTCCACTATGTAAAGTGCATCTTGGTATAATGTACATCCACTACCCACTTTGTACCTTACAACTTAGTAGGGCGCTTTTCCACTATGCACCTTGTACATTAGAAAGATGTATGTCTACCATTCACCATGCACCGTGCACTACGGTATAGTGTACTTCCGTAATGCATTATGCATAGTTGACCATAGTACGATGCATTTCCGCCAAGCACCATGGATGGTGCACCTTGGTACAATGCATTTCCACTATGCATAGTGCACGTTTGTATTTTGTATTTGAACTATGTAATATGTACCGTGAACCTTCGTATAATGCAATTCCACTATGTAAAGGGCATCTTGGTATAATACACACCCACTGTCCACTTTGTACCTTACAACTTAGTATGGCGCTCCTCCACTATACACTTTGCACATTAGAATGATGTATCTCCACCATTCACCATGCACCGTGCACTATGGTATAGTGTACTTCCGTAATGCATTATGCATAGTCGACCATGGTACGATGCACTTTCACCAAGTGCCATGGATTGTGCACCTTGGTTCATTGCATTTGTATTTTGTATTTCAACTATGCAATATGTACGGTGTACGTTAGTATAGTGCAATTCCATTATGTAAAGTGCATCTTAGTATAATGTACACCCAATATCCACTTTGTACCTTACAACTTAGTATGGCGCTCTTCCACTATGCACCTTGCACATTAGAAAGAGGTATGTCTACCATTCACCATGCACCGTGCACTATGGTATAGTGTACTTCCGTAATGCATTATGCATAGTTGACCATGGTACAATTCACTTCCACCAAGCACCATGGATCGTGCACCTTGGTACAATGCATTTCCACTATGCATAGTGCACCTCTGTATTTTGTATTTCAACTATGCAATATGTACTGTGTACCTTAGTATAGTGCAATTCCACTATGTAATGTGCATCTTGGTATAATGTACATCCACTATCCACTTTGTACCTTACAACTTAGTAGGGCGCACTTCCACTATGCACCTTGTACATCAGAATGATGTAGATCCACCATTCAACATGCACCGTGCTCTATGGTATGGTGTACTTCCGTAATGCATTATGCATAGTTGACCATGGTATGATGCATTTCCACCAAGCACCATTAATCGTGCACCTCTGTACAATTCATTTCCACTATACACAGTGCACCTTTGTATTTTGTATTTCAACTATGCAATAAGCACCGTATACCTTGGTATAGTCCAATTGCACTATGTCAACTGCATCTTGGTATAATACACACTAACCGTCCACTTTGTACGTTACAACTTTTTACGACGCACTTCCATTATGGATCTTGCAAAAATGATGTAGATCCACCATTCACCAAGCACTATGCACTATGGTATGGTATACTTCCTTAATGGATTATGGATAGTCGACCTTGGTATGATGCACTTCCACCAAGCACCATGAATCGTGCACCTTGGTACAATTCATTTCCACTATGCATAGTGCACCTTTGTATTTTGTACTTCAACTATGCAATATGCACCGTGTACCTTGGTATAGTGCAATTCCACTATGTAAACTGCATCTTGGAATAATACACACCCACTGTCCACTTTGTACCTTACAACTTAGTACGGCGCTCTTCCACTATGCACCTTGTACATTAGAAAGATGTATGTCTACCATTCACCATGCACCGTGCACTATTGTATAGTGTACTTCCGTAATGCATTATGCATAGTTGACCATGGTATGATGCACTTCCACCAAGCACCATGGATCGTGCACTTTGGTACTATTCATTTCCACTATGCACAGTGCACCTTTGTATTTTGTATTTCACCTATGCAATAAGCACAATGTACCTTGGTATAGTACAAATTGCACTATGTGAACCGCATCTTGGTATAATGCACACTCACCGTCCCCTTTGTACGTTACAACTTAGTACGACGCACTTCCATTATGCACCTTCCACATTAGAATGATTTAGATCAACCATTCATCATGCACCATGCACTATGGTATGGTATACTTCCTTAATGCATTATGGATAGTCGACCATGGTACGATGCACTTCTGCCAAGCACCATGAATCGCGCACCTTGGTACAATGCATTTCCACTATGCACAGTGCAACTTTGTATTTTGTACTTCAACTATGCAATATGCACCGTGTACCTTGGTATAGTGCAATTCCACTATGTAAAGTGCATCTTGGTGTAATGTATACCCACTATCCACTTTGTACCTTACAACTTAGTAGGGCGCACTTCCACTATGCATCTTGTACATAAGAATGATGTAGATCATCTATTCAATAGGCACTTTGCTCTATGTTAGGGCGTACTTCCATCATGCATTATGCTCATTTGACTTTGGTTTGATGCACTTCCACCAAGCACCATGAATCGTGCACTTTGGTACTATTCATTTCCACTATGCACAGTGCACCTTTGTATTTTGTATTTCACCTATGCAATAAGCACAATGTACCTTGGTATAGTACAAATTGCACTATGTGAACTGCATCTTGGTATAATGCACACTCACCGTCCCCTTTGTACGTTACAACTTAGTACGACGCACTTCCATTATGCACCTTCCACATTAGAATGATTTAGATCAACCATTCATCATGCACCATGCACTATGGTATGGTATACTTCCTTAATGCATTATGGATAGTCGACCATGGTACGATGCACTTCTGCCAAGCACCATGAATCGCGCACCTTGGTACAATGCATTTCCACTATGCACAGTGCAACTTTGTATTTTGTACTTCAACTATGCAATATGCACCGTGTACCTTGGTATAGTGCAATTCCACTATGTAAAGTGCATCTTGGTGTAATGTATACCCACTATCCACTTTGTACCTTACAACTTAGTAGGGCGCACTTCCACTATGCATCTTGTACATAAGAATGATGTAGATCATCTATTCAATAGGCACTTTGCTCTATGTTAGGGCGTACTTCCATCATGCATTATGCTCATTTGACTTTGGTTTGATGCACTTCCACCAAGCACCATGAATCGTGCACTTTGGTACTATTCATTTCCACTATGCACAGTGCACCTTTGTATTTTGTATTTCACCTATGCAATAAGCACAATGTACCTTGGTATAGTACAAATTGCACTATGTGAACTGCATCTTGGTATAATGCACACTCACCGTCCCCTTTGTACGTTACAACTTAGTACGACGCACTTCCATTATGCACCTTCCACATTAGAATGATTTAGATCAACCATTCATCATGCACCATGCACTATGGTATGGTATACTTCCTTAATGCATTATGGATAGTCGACCATGGTACGATGCACTTCTGCCAAGCACCATGAATCGCGCACCTTGGTACAATGCATTTCCACTATGTATTTTGTACTTCAACTATGCAATATGCACCGTGTACCTTGGTATAGTGCAATTCCACTATGTAAACTGCATCTTGGTATAATACACACCCACTGTCCACTTTGTACCTTACAACTTAGTACGGCGCTCTTCCACTATGCACCTTGCACATTAGAAAGATGTATGTCTACCATTCACCATGCACCGTGCACTATGGTATGGTGTACTTCCGTAATGCATTATGCATAGTTGACCATGGTACGATGCACTTTCACCAAGCACCATGGATCGTGCACCTTGGTACAATGCATTTCCACTAAGCATAGTGCACCTTTGTATTTTGTATTTCAACTATGCAATATGCACCGTGTACCTTGGTATAGTGCAATTCCACTATGTAAACTGCATCTTAGTATAAGACACTCCCACTGTCCACTTTGTACTTTACAACTGAGTACGGCGCTCTTACACTATGCACCTTGCACATTAGAAAGAGGTATGTCTATCGTTCACCATGCACGTTTGAACTTGGTATGATGCACTTCCACGCAGCACCTTGAATCATGCTCCTTGGTACAATTCATTTCCACTATGCACAGTGCACCTTTGTATTTTGTACTTCAACTATGCAATATGCACCGTGTACCTTGGTATAGTGCAATTCCACTATGTAAACTGCATCTTGGTATAATACACACCCACTGTCCACTTTGTACCTTACAACTTAGTACGGCGCTCTTCCACTATGCACCTTGCACATTAGAAAGATGTATGTCTACCATTCACCATGCACCGTGCACTATAGTATAGTGTACTTCCGTAATGCATTATGCATAGTTGACCATGGTACGATGCACATCCACCAAACACCATGGATCGTGCACCTTGGTACAATGCATTTCCACTATGCATGGTGCACCTTTATATTTTGTATTTCAACTATGCAATATGTACGGTGTACATTAGTATAGTGCAATTCCACCATGTAAAGTGCATCTAGGTATAATGTACACCCACTATCCACTTTGTACCTTACAAATTAGTAGCGCGCAGTTCCACTATGCACCTTGCACATCAGAATGATGTAGATCCACCATTCAACATGCACCGTGCACTATGGTATGGTGTACTTCCGTCATGCATTATGCATGTTTGACCTTGGTATGACGCACTTCTACCAAGCACCATGAATCGTGCACCTTGGTATAATTCATTTCCACTATGCACAGTGCACCTTTGTATTTTTTTACTTCAACTATGCAATATGCACCGTGTACCTTCGTATAGTGCAATTCCACTATGTAAACCACATCTTGGTATAATCCACACCCACTGTCCACTTTGTACTTTAAAACTTAGTACTGCGCTCTTCCACTATGCACCTTGCGCATTAGAAAGATGTATGTCCACCATTCACCATGCACCGTGCACAATGGTATAGTGTACATCTGTAATGCATTATGCATAGTCGACCATGGTACGATGCACTTCCACCAAGTGCCATGGATCGTGCACCTTGGTTCAATGCATTTCCACTATGCATAGTGCACCTTTGTATTTTGTATTTCAACTATGCAATATGAACGGTGTACGTTAGTATAGTGCAATTCCACTATGTTAAGTGCATCTTGGTCTTTGTACCTTACCACTTAGTAAGCCGCAGTTCCACTATGCACCTTGCACATCAGAATGATGTAGATCCACCATTGAACATGCACCGTGCACTATAGTATGGTGTACTTCTGTCATGCATTATGCACATTTGACCTTGGTACAATGCACTTCGACTATGCATAGTGCACCTTTGTATTTTGTATTTCAACTATGCAATATTTACCGTGTACCTTCGTATAGTGCAATTCCACTATGTAAAGTGCATCTTGGTATAATGTACATGCACTATCCACTTTGAACCTTACAACTTAGTAGGGCGCACTTCCACTATGCACCTTGTACATCATAATGATGTAGATCCACCATTCAACATGCACCGAGATCTATGGTATGGTGTACTTCCGTAATGCATTATGCATAGTTGACCATGGTATGATGCATTTCCACCAAGCACCATTAATCGTGCACCTCTGTACAATTCATTTCCACTATACACAGTGCACCTTTGTATTTTGTATTTCAACTATGCAATAAGCACCGTATACCTTGGTATAGTCCAATTGCACTATGTCAACTGCATCTTGGTATAATACACACTCACCGTCCACTTTGTACGTTACAACTTTTTACGACGCACTTCCATTATGGATCTTGCAAAAATGATGTAGATCTACCATTCACCAAGCACTATGCACTATGGTATGGTATACTTCCTTAATGGATTATGGATAGTCGACCTTGGTATGATGCACTTCCACCAAGTACCATGAATCGTGCACCTTGGTACAATTCATTTCCACTATGCATAGTGCACCTTTGTATTTTGTACTTCAACTATGCAATATGCACCGTGTGCCTTGGTATAGTGCAATTCCACTATGTAAACTGCATCTTGGTATAATACACACCCATTGTCCACTTTGTACCTTACAACTTAGTACGGCGCTCTTCCACTATGCACCTTGTACATTAGAAAGATGTATGTCTACCATTCACCATGCACCGTGCACTATTGTATAGTGTACTTCCGTAATGCATTATGCATAGTTGACCATGGTATGATGCACTTCCACCAAGCACCATGGATCGTGCACTTTGGTACTATTCATTTCCACTATGCACAGTGCACCTTTGTATTTTGTATTTCACCTATGCAATAAGCACAATGTACCTTGGTATAGTACAATTGCACTATGTGAACTGCATCTTGGTATAATATGCACCGACTGTCCACTTTGTAATTTACAACTGAGTACGGCGCTCTTCCACTATACACCTTGCACATTAGAAAGAGGTATGTCTACCGTTCAGCATGCACGTTTGAACTTGGTATGATGCACTTCCACGCAGCACCTTGAATCATGCTCCTTGGTACAATTCATTTCCACTATGCACAGTGCACCTTTCTATTTTGTACTTCAACTATGCAATATGCACCGTGTACCTTGGTATAGTGCAATTCCACTATGTAAAGTGCATCTTGGTGTAATGTATACCCACTATCCACTTTGTACCTTACAACTTAGTAGGGCCCACTTCCACTATGCACCTTGTACATAAGAATGATGTAGATCATCTATTCAATAGGCACTGTGCTCTATGTTATGGTGTACTTCCATCATGCATTATGCACATTTGACTTTGGTTTGATGCACTTCCACCAAGCACCATGAATCGTGCACTTTGGTACTATTCATTTCCACTATGCACAGTGCACCTTTGTATTTTGTATTTCACCTATGCAATAAGCACAATGTACCTTGGTATAGTACAAATTGCACTATGTGAACTGCATCTTGGTATAATGCACACTCACCGTCCCCTTTGTACGTTACAACTTAGTACGACGCACTTCCATTATGCACCTTGCACATTAGAATGATTTAGATCAACCATTCATCATGCACCATGCACTATGGTATGGTATACTTCCTTAATGCATTATGGATAGTCGACCATCGTACGATGCACTTCTGCCAAGCACCATGGATCGCGCACCTTGGTACAATGCTTTTCCACTATGCACATTGCAACTTTGTATTTTGTACTTCAACTATGCAATATGCACCGTGTACCTTGGTATAGTGCAATTCCACTATGTAAACTGCATCTTAGTATAATACACACCCACTGTCCACTTTGTACCTTACAACTTAGTACGGCGCTCTTCCACTATGCACCTTGCACATTAGAAAGATGTATGTCTACCATTCACCATGCACCGTGTACTATGGTATAGTGTACTTCCGTAATGCATTATGCATAGTTGACCATGGTACGATGCACTTTCACCAAGCACCATGGATCGTGCACCTTGGTACAGTGCATTTCCACTAAGCATAGTGCACCTTTGTATTTTGTATTTCAACTATGCAATATGCACCGTGTACCTTGGTGTAGTGTAATTCCACTATGTAAACTGCATCTTGGTATAAGACACTCCCACTGTCCACTTTGTACTTTACAACTGAGTACGGCGCTCTTCCACTATGCACCTTGCACATTAGAAAGAGGTATGTCTACCGTTCACCATGCACGTTTGAACTTGGTATGATGCACTTCCACGCAGCACCTTGAATCATGCTCCTTGGTACAATTCATTTCCACTACTCACAGTGCACCTTTGTATTTTGTACTTCAACTATGCAATATGCACCGTGTACCTTGGTATAGTGCAATTCCACTATGTAAACTGCATCTTGGTATAATACACACCCACTGTCCACTTTGTACCTTACAACTTAGTACGGCGCTCTTCCACTATGCACCTTGCACATTAGAAAGATGTATGACTACCATTCACCATGCACCGTGCACTATAGTATAGTGTACTTCCGTAATGCATTATGCACAGTTGACCATGGTACGATGCACATCCACCAAACACCATGGATCGTGCACCTTGGTACAATGCATTTCCACTATGCATGGTGCACCTTTATATTTTGTATTTCAACTATGCAATATGTACGGTGTACATTAGTATAGTGCAATTCCACTATGTAAAGTGCATCTTGGTATAATGTACACCCACTATCCACTTTGTACCTTACAAATTAGTAGCGCGCAGTTCCACTATGCACCTTGCACATCAGAATGATGTAGATCCACCATTCAACATGCACCGTGCACTATGGTATGGTGTACTTCCGTCATGCATTATGCATGTTTGACCTTGGTATGATGCACTTCTACCAAGCACCATGAATCGTGCACCTTGGTATAATTCATTTCCACTATGCACAGTGCACCTTTGTATTTTTTTACTTCAACTATGCAATATGCACCGTGTACCTTGGTATAGTGCAATTCCACTATGTAAACTGCATCTTGGTATTATCCACACCCACTGTCCACTTTGTACCTTAAAACTTAGTACAGCGCTCTTCCACTATGCACCTTGCGCAGTAGAAAGATGTATGTCCACCATTCACCATGCACCGTGCACAATGGTATAGTGTACTTCCGTAATGCATTATGCATAGTCGACCATGGTACGATGCACTTCCACCAAGTGCCATGGATCGTGCACCTTGGTTCAATGCATTTCCACTATGCATAGTGCAACTTTTTATTTTGTATTTCAACTATGCATTATGAACGGTGTACGTTAGTATAGTGCAATTCCACTATGTAAAGTGCATCTTGGTCTTTGTACCTTACCACTTAGTAAGCCGCAGTTCCACTATGCACCTTGCACATCAGAATGATGTAGATCCACCATTGAACATGCACCATGCACTATAGTATGGTGTACTTCTTTCATGCATTATGCACATTTGACCTTGGTACAATGCACTTCCACGAAGCACCATGGATCGTGCACCTTAGTACAATGCATTTCGACTATGCATAGTGCACCTTTGTATTTTGTATTTCAACTATGCAATATTTACCGTGTACCTTCGTATAGTGCAATTCCACTATGTAAAGTGCATCTTGGTATAATGTACATGCACTATCCACTTTGAACCTTACAACTTAGTAGGGCGGACTTCCACTATGCACCTTGTACATCAGAATGATGTAGATCCACCATTCAGCATGCACCGTGCTCTATGGTATGGTGTACTGCCGTCATGCATTATGCACATTTGACCTTGGTTCGATGCAGTTGCACCAAGCACCATGAATCGTGCACCTTGGTACAATTCATTTCTACTATGCACAGTGCACCTTTGTATTTTGTATTTGAACTATGCAATAAGCACCGTGTACCTTGGTATAGTGCAATTGCACTATGTGAACTGCATCTTGGTATAATGCACACTCACTGTCCACTTTGTACCTTACAACTTAGTACGGCGCTCTTCCACTATGCACCTTGCACATTAGAAAGATGTATGCCTACCATTCACCATGCACCGTGCACTATATTATAGTGTACTTCCGTAATGCATTATGCATAGTTGTCCATGTTACGATGCACATCCACCAAACACCATGGATCGTGCACCTTGGTACAATGCATTTCCACTAAGCATATTGCACCTTTGTATTTTGTATTTCAACTATGCAATATGCACCGTGTACCTTGGTATAGTGCAATTCCACTATGTAAACTGCATCTTGGTATAAGACACTCCCACTGTCCACTTTGAACTTTACAACTGAGTACGGCGCTCTTCCACTATGCACCTTGCACATTAGAAAGAGGTATGTCTACCATTCACCATGCACGTTTGAACTTGGTATGATGCATTTCCACGCAGCACCTTGACTCATGCTCCTTGGTACAATTCATTTCCACTATGCACAGTGCACCTTTGTATTTTGTACTTCAACTATGCAATATGCACCGTGTACCTTGGTATAGAGCAATTCCACTATGTAAACTGCATCTTGGTATAATACACACCCACTGTCCACTTTGTACCTTACAACTTAGTACGACGCTCTTCCACTATGCACCTTGCACATTAGAAAGATGTATGTCTACCATTCACCATGCACCGTGCACTATAGTATAGTGTACTTCCGTAATGCATTATGCATAGTTGACCATGGTACGATGCACATCCACCAAACACCATGGATCGTGCACCTTGGTACAATGCATTTCCACTATGCATGGTGCACCTTTATATTTTGTATTTCAACTATGCAATATGTACGGTGTACATTAGTATAGTGCAATTCCACTATGTAAAGTGCATCTTGGTATAATGTACACTCACTATCCACTTTGTACCTTACAAATTAGTAGCGCGCAGTTCCACTATGCACCTTGCACATAAGAATGACGTAGATCCACCATTCAACATGTACCGTGCACTATGGTATGGTGTACTTCCGTCATGCATTATGCATGTTTGACCTTGGTATGATGCACTTCTACCAAGCACCATGAATCGTGCACCTTGGTATCTTTCATTTCCACTATGCACAGTGCACCTTTGTATTTTTTTACTTCAACTATGCAATATGCACCGTGTACCTTGGTATAGTGCACTTCCACCAAGTGCCATGGATCGTGCACCTTGGTTCAATGCATTTCCACTATGCATAGTGCACCTTTGTATTTTGTATTTCAACTATGCAATATGAACGGTGTACGTTAGTATAGTGCAATTCCACTATGTAAAGTGCATCTTGGTCTTTGTACCTTACCACTTAGTAAGCCGCAGTTCCACTATGCACCTTGCACATCAGAATGATGTAGATCCACCATTGAACATGCACCGTGCACTATAGTATGGTGTACTTCTGTCATGCATTATGCACATTTGACCTTGGTACAATGCACTTCCACGAAGCACCATGGATCGTGCACCTTGGTACAATGCATTTCGACTATGCATAGTGCACCTTTGTATTTTGTATTTCAACTATGCAATATTTACCGTGTACCTTCGTATAGTGCAATTCCACTATGTAAAGTGCATCTTGGTATAATGTACATGCACTATCCACTTTGAACCTTACAACTTAGTAGGGCGCACTTCCACTATGCACCTTGTACATCAGAATGATGTAGATCCACCATTCAGCATGCACCGTGCTCTATGGTATGGTGTACTACCGTCATGCATTATGCACATTTGACCTTGGTTCGATGCAGTTGCACCAATCACCATGAATCGTGCACCTTGGTACAATTCATTTCCACTATGCACAGTGCACCTTTGTATTTTGTATTTCAACTATGCAATAAGCACCGTGTACCTTGGTATAGTGCAATTGCACTATGTGAACTGCATCTTGGTATAATGCACACTCACCGTCCACTTTGTACGTTACAACTTAGTACAACGCACTTCCATTATGCACCTTGCACATTAGAATGATTTAGATCAACCATTCATCATGCACCATGCACTATGATATGGTATACTTCCATAATGCATTATGGATAGTCGACCATGGTACGATGCACTTCCAACAAGCTCCATGGATCGCGCACCTTGGTACAATGCATTTCCACTATGCACAGTGCACCTTTGTATTTTGTACTTCAACTATGCAATATGCACCGTGTAACTTAGTATAGTGCAATTCCACTATGTAAAGTGAATCTTGGTATAATGCACACCCACTGTCCACTTTGTACCTTACAACTTAGTACGACGGTCTTCCATTATGCACCTTGAACATTAGGAAGATGTATGTCCACCATTCACCATGCACCGTGTGCTATGGTATACTGTACTTCCGTAATGCATTATGCATAATTGACAATGGTACGATGCACTTCCACCAAGCACCATGGATCGTGCACCTTGGTACAATGCATTTCCACTATGCATAGTGCACCTTTTTATTTTGTATTTCAACTATGCAATATGTACCGTGTACCTTAGTATAGTGCAATTCCACTCTGTAAATTGCATCTTGGTATAATGCATACCCACTGTCCATTTTGTACCTTACAACTGAGTATGGCGCTCCTCCACTATGCACCTTGCACATTAGAATGATGTATGTCCCCCATTCCCCATGCACCATGCACTATGGTATTGTTTACTTCTGTCATGCATTATGCACATTTGACCTTGGTACGATGCACTTCCACCAAGCAACCTGGATCGTGCACTTTGGTACAATGCATTTCTACTATGCATAGTGCACCTTTGTATGTTGCATTTCAACTATGCAATATGGACCGTGTACCTTGGTATAGTGCGATCTCACTATGTAAACTGCATCTTGGTATAATGCACACAGACCGTTCACTTTGTACCTTACAACTTAGTACGGCGCTCTTCCACTATGCACCTTGGACATTAGAAAGATGTATGTCCACCATTCACCATGCACCATGCACTATGGTATAGTGTACTTCCTTAATGCATTATGCATAGTCGACCATGGTACAATGCACTTCCACCAAGCGCCATGGATCGTGCACCTTGATTCAATGCATTTCCACTATGCATAGTGCACCTTTCAATTTTGTACTTCAACTATGCAATATGCACTGTGTACCTTGGTATAGTGCAATTCGACTATGTGAACTGTATCTTGGTATAATACACACCCACTGTCCACTTTGTATCTTACAACTTAGTATGACGCTCTTCCACTATGCATCTTGCACATTAGAATGATGTATGTCCACCATTCCCCATACACCCTGCACTATGGTATGGTGTACTTCTGTAATGCATTATGCATAGTTGACCACGGAACGATGCACTTCCACCAAGCGCCATGGATCGTGTACCTTAATTCAATGCATTTCCACTATGCATAGTGCACCTTTGTATTTTGTATTTCAATTATGCAATATGTACGGTGTACCTTAGTATAGTGCAATTCCACTATATAAAGTGCATCTTGGTATAATATACACCCACTATCCACTTTGTACCTTACAACTTAGTAGGGCGCACTTCCACTATGCACCTTGGTCATTAGAATGATGTAGATCCACCATTCACCATGCATCGTGCTCTATGCTATAGTGTACTTCCGTAATGCATTATGCATAGTCAACCATGGTACGATGCACTTCCACCAGCGCCATGGATCGTGCACCTTGGTTCAATGCATTTCCACTATGCATAGTGCATCTTTGTATTTTGTATTTCAACTATGCAATATGTACCGTGTACCTTAGTATAGTGCAATTCCACTATGTAAAGTGCATCTTGGTGTAATGCACAGCCACCGTCCACTTTGTAACTTACAACTTAGTATGACGCTCTTCCACTATGCATCTTGCACATTAGAATGATGTATGTCCACCATTCACCATACACCGTGCACTATGGTATGGTGTACTTCCGTAATGCATTATGAATAGTTGACCATGGTACGATGCACTTCCACCAAGCAACCTGGATCGTGCACTTTCGTACAATGCATTTCTACTATGCATAGTGCACCTTTGTATTTTGCATTTCAACTATGCAATATGGACCGTGTACCTTGTTATAGTGCAATTCCACTATGTAAACTGCATCTTGGTATAATGCACACACACCGTTCACTATGTACCTTACTAGGTGGATGGTGGGAGTTCGCTTTACCAAGATGCACTATACATAGTGCAATTGCAGTATAGTAAGGTACATGGTGCATATTGCATGGTGGAAGTACAAACTAAAAAGGTGCATTGCGCGTAGTAGTAATGCACTGTACTAAGGTGCACAATCCATGGTGTATGGTGGAAGTGCATCATACCTAGGTCAATTGTGCATAATGCATGATGGAAGTGCACCATACCATAATGTATGGTGCATGGTGAATGGCAGAATTACAGTGGACTATACCAAGATGCACTGTACAAAGTGGAATTTCAGTATACTAAGGAGCACGGTGCATATTGCATGGAAGAAGTACAAAATAAAAAGGTGCACTGTGCATAGTGGAAATGCACTATACCAAGGTGAAAGATCCATGGTGCATGGCGGATGTGCATCGTACCAAGGACAAATGTGCATAATGCATGATGGAAGTGCACCATACCATAATGTACGGTGCATGGCGAATGGCGGAACTACATCATTCTAATGTGCAAGGTGCGTAGTGGAAGTGCACCGTATTGAGGTTAAAAGTACTAGGTGGATGGTGGGAGTTCGCTTTACCAAGATGCACTATACATAGTGCAATTGCAGTATAGTAAGGTACATGGTGCATATTGCATGGTGGAAGTACAAACTAAAAAGGTGGACTGCGCGTAGTAGTAATGCACTGTACTAAGGTGCACAATCCATGGTGTATGGTGGAAGTGCATCATACCTAGGTCAATTGTGCATAATGCATGATGGAAGTGCACCATACCATAATGTACGGTGCATGGTGAATGGCAGAATTAGAGTGGACTATACCAAGGTGCACTGTACAAAGTGGAATTTCAATACACTAAGGGGCACGGTGCATATTGCATGGCATAAGTACAAAATAAAAAGGTGCACTATGCATAATGGAAATGCAATATACCAAGGTGCAAGATTCATGGTGCGTGGTGGACATGCATCGTACCAAGGTCAAATATGCATAATACATGATGGAAGTGCACCATACCATAATGTACGGTGCATGGTGAATGGCGGAACTACATCATTCTAATGTGCAAGGTGCGTAGTGGAAGTGCACCGTATTGAGGTTAAAAGTACTAGGTGGATGGTGGGAGTTCGCTTTACCAAGATGCACTATACATAGTGCAATTGTAGTATAGCTTAAGGTACATGGTGCATATTGCATGGTGGAAGTACAAACGAAAAAGGTGCACTGCGCGTAGTAGTAATGCACTGTACTAAGGTGCACAATCCATGGTGGAAGTGCATCATACCTAGGTCAATTGTGCATAATGCATGATGGAAGTGCACCATACCATAATGTACGGTGCATGGTGAATGGCAGAATTAGAGTGGACTATACCAAGGTGCACTGTACAAAGTGGAATTTCAATACACTAAGGAGTGCATATTACATGGCAGAAGTACAAAATACAAAGGTGCACTATGCATAGTGGAAATACACTATACCAAGGTGCAAGATCCATGGTGCATGGTGGACGTGCATCGTACCAAGGCCAAATGTGCATAATGCATGATGGAAGTGCACCATACCATAATGTACGGTGCATGGTGAATGGCGGAACTACATCATTCTAATGTGCAACGTGCGTAGTGGAAGTGCACCGTATTGAGGTTAAAAGTACAAGGTGGATGGTGGGAGTTCGCTTTACCAAGATACACTATACATAGTGCAATTGCAGTATAGTTAGGTACATGGTGCATATTGCATGTTGGAAAAACAAACTAAAAAGGTGCACTGCGCGTAGTAGTAATGCACTGTACTAAGGTGCACAATCCATGGTGTATGGTGGAAGTGCATCATACCTAGGTCAATTGTGCATAATGCATGATGGAAGTGCACCATACCATAATGTACGGTGCATGGTGAATGGCGAGTTAGAGTGGACTATACCAAGGTGCACTGTACAAAGTGGAATTTCAGTACACTGAGGAGCACAGTGCATATTGCATGGTAGAAGTACAAAATAAAAAGGTGCACTGTGCATAGTGGAAATGCACTATACCAAGGTGCAAGATCCATGGTGCATGGTAGACGTGCATCGTACCAAGGCCAAATGTGCATTATGCATGATGGAAGTGCACCATACCATAATGGACGGTGCATGGCGAATGGCGGAACTACATCATTCTAATGTGCAAGGTGCATAGTGGAAGTGCACCGTATTGAGGTTAAAAATACTAGGTGGATAGTGGAAGTTCCCTTTACCAAGATGCACTATACATAGTGCAATTGCAGTATAGTAACGTACATGGTGCATATTGCATTGTGGAAATACAAACGAAAAAGGTGCACTGCGCATAGTAGTAATGCACTGTACTAAGGTGCACAATGCATGGTGTATGGTGGAACTGCATCATACCTAGTTGAATTGTGCATAATGCATGGTGGAAGTGCATAACACCTAGGTCAATTGTGCATAATGCATGATGGAAGTGCACCATACCATAATGTACGGTGCATGGTGAATGGCAGAATTAGAGTGGACTATAACAAGGTGCACTGTACAACGTAGAATTTCAATACACTAAGAGGCACGGTGCATATTGCATGGCATAAGTACAAAATACAAAGGTGCACTATGCATAATGGAAATGCAATATACCAAGGTGCAAGATCCATGGTGCATGGTGGACGTGCATCGTACCAAGGTCAAATGTGCAAAATGCATGATGGAAGTGCACCATACCATAATGTACGGTGCATGGTGAATGGCGGAACTACATCATTCTAATGTGCAAGGTGCGTAGTGGAAGTGCACCGTATAGAGGTTAAAAGTACTAGGTGGAAGGTGGGAGTTCGCTTTACCAAGATGCACTATACATAGTGCAATTGCAGTATAGCTTAAGGTACATGGTGCATATTGCATGGTGGAAGTACAAACTAAAAAGGTGCACTACGCGTAGTAGTAATGCACTGTACTAAGGTGCACAATCCATGGTGGAAGTGCATCATACCTAGGTCAATTGTGCATAATGCATGATGGTAGTGCACCATACCATAATGTACGGTGCATGGTGAATGGCAGAATTAGAGTGGACTATACCAAGGTGCACTGTACAAAGTAGAATTTCAATACACTAAGGAGTGCATATTACATGGCAGAAGTACAAAATACAAAGGTGCACTGTGCATAGTGGAAATACACTATACCAAGGTGCAAGATCCATGGTGCATGGTGGACGTGCATCGTACCAAGGCCAAATGTGCATAATGCATGATGGAAGTGCACCATACCATAATGTACGGTGCATGGTGAATGGCGGAACTACATCATTCTAATGTGCAAGGTGCGTAGTGGAAGTGCACCGTATTGAGGTTAAAAGTACAAGGTGGATGGTGGGAGTTCGCTTTACCAAGATGCACTATACATAGTGCAATTGCAGTATAGTAAGGTACATGGTGCATATTGCATGTTGGAAGAACAAACTAAAAAGGTGCACTGCGCGTAGTAGTAATGCACTGTACTAAGGTGCACAATCCATGGTGTATGGTGGATGTGCATCATACCTAGGTCAATTGTGCATAATGCATGATGGAAGTGCACCATACCATAATGTACGGTGCATGGTGAATGGCAGAGTTAGAGTGGACTATACCAAGGTGCACTGTACAAAGTGGAATTTCAGTACACTGAGGAGCACAGTGCATATTGCATGGCAGAAGTACAAAATAAAAAGGTGCACTGTGCATAGTGGAAATGCACTATACCAAGGTGCAAGATCCATGGTGCATGGTGGACGTGCATCGTACCAAGGCCAAATGTGCATTATGCATGATGGAAGTGCACCATACCGTAATGCACGGTGCATGGTGAATGGCGGAACTACATCATTCTAATGTGCAAGGTGCATCGTGGAAGTGCACCGTATTGAGGTTAAAAATACTAGGTGGATAGTGGAAGTTCCCTTTACCAAGATGCACTATACATAGTGCAATTGCAGTATAGTAAGGTACATGGTGCATATTGCATTGTGGAAGTACAAACGAAAAAGGTGCACTGCGCATAGTAGTAATGCACTGTACTAAGTTGCACAATCCATGGTTTATGGTGGAACTGCATCATACCTAGTTGAATTGTGCATAATGCATGGTGGAAGTGCATAACACCTAGGTCAATTGTGCATAATGCATGATGGAAGTGCACCATACCATAATGTACGGTGCATGGTGAATGGCAGAATTAGAGTGGACTATAACAAGGTGCAGCGTACAATGTAGAATTTCAATACACTATGGGGCACGGTGCATATTGCATGGCATAAGTACAAAATACAAAGGTGCACTATGCATAATGGAAATGCAATATACCAAGGTGCAAGATCCATGGTGCATGATGGACGTGCATCGTACCAAGGTCAAATGTGCATAATGCATGATGGAAGTGCACCATACCATAATGTACGGTGCATGGTGAATGGCGGAACTACATCATTCTAATGTGCAAGGTGCGTAGTGGAAGTGCACTGTATAGAGGTTAAAAGTACTAGGTGGATGGTGGGAGTTTGCTTTACAAAGATGCACTATACATAGTGCAATTGCGGTATAGTAAGGTACATGGTGCATATTGCATGGTGGAAGTACAAACTAAAAAGGTGCACTGCGCGTAGTAGTAATGCACTGTACTAAGGTGCACAATCCATGGTGGAAGTGCATCATACCTAGGTCAATTGTGCATAATGCATGATGGAAGTGCACCATACCATAATGTACGGTGCATGGTGAATCGCAGAATTAGAGTGGACTATACCAAGGTGCACTGTACAAAGTGGAATTTCAATACACTAAGGAGTGCATATTACATGGCGAAGTACAAAATACAAAGGTGCACTATGCATAGTGGAAATACACTATACCAAGGTGCAAGATCCATGGTGCATGGTGGACGTGCATCGTACCAAGGCCAAATGTGCATAATGCATGATGGAAGTGCACCATACCATAATGTACGGTGCATGGTGAATGGCGGAACTACATCATTCTAATGTGCAAGGTGCGTAGTGGAAGTGCACCGTATTGAGGTTAAAAGTACAAGGTGGATGGTGGGAGTTCGCTTTACCAAGATACACTATACATAGTGCAATTGCAGTATAGTTAGGTACATGGTGCATATTGCATGTTGGAAAAACAAACTAAAAAGGTGCACTGCGCGTAGTAGTAATGCACTGTACTAAGGTGCACAATCCATGGTGTATGGTGGAAGTGCATCATACCTAGGTCAATTGTGCATAATGCATGATGGAAGTGCACCATACCATAATGTACGGTGCATGGTGAATGGCAGAGTTAGAGTGGACTATACCAAGGTGCACTGTACAAAGTGGAATTTCAGTACACTGAGGAGCACAGTGCATATTGCATGGTAGAAGTACAAAATAAAAAGGTGCACTGTGCATAGTGGAAATGCACTATACCAAGGTGCAAGATCCATGGTGCATGGTAGACGTGCATCGTACCAAGGCCAAATGTGCATTATGCATGATGGAAGTGCACCATACCATAATGGACGGTGCATGGCGAATGGCGGAACTACATCATTCTAATGTGCAAGGTGCATAGTGGAAGTGCACCGTATTGAGGTTAAAAATACTAGGTGGATAGTGGAAGTTCCCTTTACCAAGATGCACTATACATAGTGCAATTGCAGTATAGTAACGTACATGGTGCATATTGCATTGTGGAAATACAAACGAAAAAGGTGCACTTGCATAGTAGTAATGCACTGTACTAAGGTGCACAATGCATGGTGTATGGTGGAACTGCATCATACCTAGTTGAATTGTGCATAATGCATGGTGGAAGTGCATAACACCTAGGTCAATTGTGCATAATGCATGATGGAAGTGCACCATACCATAATGTACGGTGCATGGTGAATGGCAGAATTAGAGTGGAGTATAACAAGGTGCACTGTACAACGTAGAATTTCAATACACTAAGAGGCACGGTGCATATTGCATGGCATAAGTACAAAATACAAAGGTGCACTATGCATAATGGAAATGCAATATACCAAGGTGCAAGATCCATGGTGCATGGTGGACGTGCATCGTACCAAGGTCAAATGTGCAAAATGCATGATGGAAGTGCACCATACCATAATGTACGGTGCATGGTGAATGGCGGAACTACATCATTCTAATGTGCAAGGTGCGTAGTGGAAGTGCACCGTATAGAGGTTAAAAGTACTAGGTGGAAGGTGGGAGTTCGCTTTACCAAGATGCACTATACATAGTGCAATTGCAGTATAGCTTAAGGTACATGGTGCATATTGCATGGTGGAAGTACAAACTAAAAAGGTGCACTACGCGTAGTAGTAATGCACTGTACTAAGGTGCACAATCCATGGTGGAAGTGCATCATACCTAGGTCAATTGTGCATAATGCATGATGGTAGTGCACCATACCATAATGTACGGTGCATGGTGAATGGCGAGAATTAGAGTGGACTATACCAAGGTGCAATCGTACAAAGTAGAATTTCAATACACTAAGGAGTGCATATTACATGGCAGAAGTACAAAATACAAAGGTGCACTGTGCATAGTGGAAATACACTATACCAAGGTGCAAGATCCATGGTGCATGGTGGACGTGCATCGTACCAAGGCCAAATGTGCATAATGCATGATGGAAGTGCACCATACCATAATGTACGGTGCATGGTGAATGGCGGAACTACATCATTCTAATGTGCAAGGTGCGTAGTGGAAGTGCACCGTATTGAGGTTAAAAGTACAAGGTGGATGGTGGGAGTTCGCTTTACCAAGATGCACTATACATAGTGCAATTGCAGTATAGTAAGGTACATGGTGCATATTGCATGTTGGAAGAACAAACTAAAAAGGTGCACTGCGCGTAGTAGTAATGCACTCGTACTAAGGTGCACAATCCATGGTGTATGGTGGATGTGCATCATACCTAGGTCAATTGTGCATAATGCATGATGGAAGTGCACCATACCATAATGTACGGTGCATGGTGAATGGCAGAGTTAGAGTGGACTATACCAAGGTGCACTGTACAAAGTGGAATTTCAGTACACTGAGGAGCACAGTGCATATTGCATGGCAGAAGTACAAAATAAAAAGGTGCACTGTGCATAGTGGAAATGCACTATACCAAGGTGCAAGATCCATGGTGCATGGTGGACGTGCATCGTACCAAGGCCAAATGTGCATTATGCATGATGGAAGTGCACCATACCGTAATGCACGGTGCATGGTGAATGGCGGAACTACATCATTCTAATGTGCAAGGTGCATCGTGGAAGTGCACCGTATTGAGGTTAAAAATACTAGGTGGATAGTGGAAGTTCCCTTTACCAAGATGCACTATACATAGTGCAATTGCAGTATAGTAAGGTACATGGTGCATATTGCATTGTGGAAGTACAAACGAAAAAGGTGCAATCGCGCATAGTAGTAATGCACCGTACTAAGTTGCACAATCCATGGTTTATGGTGGAACCGCATCATACCTAGTTGAATTGTGCATAATGCATGGTGGAAGTGCATAACACCTAGGTCAATTGTGCATAATGCATGATGGAAGTGCACCATACCATAATGTACGGTGCATGGTGAATGGCAGAATTAGAGTGGACTATAACAAGGTGCACTGTACAATGTAGAATTTCAATACACTATGGGGCACGGTGCATATTGCATGGCATAAGTACAAAATACAAAGGTGCACTATGCATAATGGAAATGCAATATACCAAGGTGCAAGATCCATGGTGCATGATGGACGTGCATCGTACCAAGGTCAAATGTGCATAATGCATGATGGAAGTGCACCATACCATAATGTACGGTGCATGGTGAATGGCGGAACTACATCATTCTAATGTGCAAGGTGCGTAGTGGAAGTGCACTGTATAGAGGTTAAAAGTACTAGGTGGATGGTGGGAGTTTGCTTTACAAAGATGCACTATACATAGTGCAATTGCAGTATAGTAAGGTACATGGTGCATATTGCATGGTGGAAGTACAAACTAAAAAGGTGCACTGCGCGTAGTAGTAATGCACTGTACTAAGGTGCACAATCCATGGTGGAAGTGCATCATACCTAGGTCAATTGTGCATAATGCATGATGGAAGTGCACCATACCATAATGTACGGTGCATGGTGAATCGCAGAATTAGAGTGGACTATACCAAGGTGCATTGTACAAAGTGGAATTTCAATACACTAAGGGGCACAGTCCATATTGCATGGCATAAGTACAAAATACAAAGGTGTACTATGCATAATGGAAATCCAATATACCAAGGTGCAAGATCCATTGTGCATGGTGGACATGCATCGTACCAAGGTCAAATGTGCATAATGCATGATGGAAGTGCACCATACCATAATGCACGGTGCATGGTGAATGGCGGAACTACATCATTCTAATGTACAAGGTGCATAGTGGAAGTGCACCGTATTGAGGTTAAAAATACTAGGTGGATGGTGGGAGTTTGCTTTACCAAGATGCACTATACATAGTGCAATTGCAGTATAGTTAGGTACATGGGGCATATCGCATGGTGGAAGTACAAACGAAAAAGGTGCACTGCGCATAGTAGTAATGCACTGTACTAAGGTGCACAATCCATGGTGTATGGTGGAAGTGCATCATACCTAGTTCAATTGTGCATAATGCATGGTGGGAGATCCCCATACCATAGTTGATGGTGCATGTTGAATGGTGGAACTATATCATTGTAATGTGCAAGGGGCATAGTGGAAGTTTACGTACTAAGGTGAAAAGTACAAGGTGGATGGTGGAAATCCAATATACCAATATGCACTGTACATAGTGGAATTGCACAATAGTAAGAGGTACACGGTGCATATGTCCTGGTAGAAGTACAAAATACAAAGGTGCACTCCGTATAGTGGAAATGCACTAAACTAAGGTGCAAGATCCATAATGCATGGTGGAGATGCATCGTATCAAGGTAAACTAAGCATAATGCATGATAGAAGTGCAAAATACCATAGTACACGGTGCATGGTGAATGATGGAACTACATCATTCTAATTTTCCAGGAGCATAGTGGAAGTGCATCGTACTAAGGTGCCAAGCGCAAGGTAGATGGATGGAGAGGACTATACCAACGTGCACTGTACAAAGTGGAATTTCAATACACCAAGGAGCACGGTGCATATTGCATGGTAGAAGTACAAAATACAAAGGTGCACTGTGCATAGTGGAAATGCACTATACCAAGGTGCATGGTGGAAGTGCATCGTACCAAGGTCAAATGTGCATAATGGATGATGGAAGTGCACCATACCATAATTTATGGTGCATGGTGATTGGCGGAACTACATCATTCTTATGTGCAAGGTGCATAGTGGAAGTGCACCGTATTGAGGATAAAAGTACTAGGTGGATGGTGGGAGTTCGCTTTACCAAGATGCACTATACATAGTGGAATTGCAGTATAGTAAGGTACATGGTGTATATTGCATGGTGGAAGTACAAATTAAAAAGGTGCACTGCGCGTAGTAGTAATACACTGTACTAAGGTGCACAATCCATGGTGTATGGTCCAAGTGCATCATACCTAGGTCAATTGTGCATCATGCATGATGGAAGTGCACCATACCATAATGTACGGTACATGGTGAATGGCAGATTTAGAGTGGACTATACCAAGGTGCACTGTACAAAGTGGAATTTTAGTACACCAAGGAGCACGATGCATATTGCATGGCAGAAGTACAAAATACAACGGTGCATTGTGCATAGTGGAAATGCCCTATACCAAGGTGCAAGTTCCATGGTGCATGGTGGACGTGCATCGTACCAAGGCCAAATGTGCGTAATGCATGATGGAAGTGCACCATACCAGAATGTACGATGCATGGTGAATGGCGGAACTACATCATTCTAATCTGCAAGGTGCATAGTGGAAGTGCACCGTATGGAGGTTAAAAGTACTAGGTGAATGGTGGGAGTTCGCTCTACCAAGATTCACTATACGTAGTGCAATTGCAGTATAATAAGGTACATGATGCATATTGCATGGTGGAATTACAAACTAAAAAGGTGCACTGCGCGTAGGAGTAATGCACTGTACTAAGGTGCACAATCCATGGTGTATGGTGGAAGTGCATCATACCTAGGTCAATTGTGCATAATGCATGGTGGAATTCCATCATACCTAGGTCAATTGTGCATAATGCATGATGGAATTGCACCATACCATAATGTACGGTGCATGGTGAATGGCG